>JAODAL010009903.1:0-108051 GCA_025379985.1 Phyllomedusa bahiana
AACCCTTATCGATAGCGCCGACTATCGACTATCGATCGATCTCGATAGCCAACGCAATTGCTCAACACTAGTTATGTATATAAGAATAATGCTCAAAATATCTTATTAAAAAGGAGAGTGATCATATAAACAATATTATTGTTCTAATTTTGTTGTACTGATATTTAAATGGATAAGCAGCTCTATTAACATTTAACAGATTCTACTTCATTAATATAGACATTTGTACAAAGACAGAATGTTAATGTTCAAAACCAACATACAACACACATCAAATAATAAATTGCAGTAATACCCAAAGTGTAACTCCTTTCACAATAGCCGAAATACATCTAATTCAATTATCATCCTATCATTTAATATTATGAGTAATCCTTATCTAAATGAAAAATCACATTCTCGATTTAGGCCTCTAGGTGTTAAAGTATCTAAATGGTGGATCCACCATGACTCCCTCTCTCTCAATAATTTGACTTGATCTCCTCCCCTACGGGGACGTTTGACCTGTTCCACAATTTGAAAACGTAATTGTGCCACTGAATGTTTTGCCTGCATGAAATGCGCTGGAACTGGTAGCCAATTTTTCTGGCAACGTAATGTAGATTTGTGACAGGCAATTCTGTCTTTTGCTCTTTGCATCGTTTCACCTACATAAATGAGACCACAAGGGCATTTCAACAAATAAATCACAGCTGATGAATCACAGGTAAAAAAAACCCTAATGGGTATTCTTCTACCTGTGTGTGGATGTTGTACAAATTCCCCTTTAAGAACATTGGCATTTTTTAGATACCGAGCATTTGTGAAATAAGTCAAATAGAAGGTGCCGAGCAACTTATATTATATTGGGTGTGATTAGAGGCATGTCCTATTGTGATGTCATGTGTTGGGTGTGGTTAGAGGCAAGGCCTGATGTGATATATGTGATTGGTTATAGGCATGGCATATATATGTGATAAACATACAACACTGTGGGTCATGTTGCTGAGGTATTGGTTAATCTGTCCTTTGCTTTATAAATGAAATCACATGTTAATAACTGCATGACAACCTGGCCCTGTGTGACCAAAATGTCTGCCCATAAACATATCATCCTGTCTCAGTTCTACCATTTTGAATGCTAAAAAATAAATGACCAAACAGCGCTCTGCAGATGACAGGAGGTTCATTAACACTGATATATGGTTTATTTCAAAGTGCATAACTGCTGCATCTAATACCTATAAAAATCTGAGGTTTTTAGTGTACATTTGTTGATCAAAATGTGCGCTAAGAGCCTCAGACATTCATGTATAAATAATATACTGTATCAGTGTTTATGTGTCTTTTGGCATCTGAAGAGTGCTGCTGGTTCATTTATTTGTGTTGGCATTTCTGTTGCAACCATAGCAGCGTGCACCTGCAGCAGTTATTTCACATTGCTTGGAGGTGCTGAGCATTTTTTGGATGTGCGGGGTTGTGCCTGAAAGGTGAACTGATGAATGTTTAGGATCATTTAAGGGTTTTATGCTTTAAGACTAATTTAATTTTGATGCAACTTGAAAAAGACGTTTAACACTATGTCTGCTGCACTTCTTTTTGGCTGGGTCCATACATTCCAGCAGCCACAAGCAGATAAAATCACAACCAAATGAAGCTGCCAATCATTGCCTGGATTTACCAATGAACCAACAATATCATTGTTGTGCGGTCCTTAACTACCATGTGTTACCGTTGCTTGGTTTGCACTTGGCTGCTGCTGCTGGTGTGAACCCTGAATTTGGGTTGTTGTGGGTTATTTAGAAAATTTTTAAAAGCGTCATGTGCATTGAAAACATAGATGGCTCATTTGCTGGTGGGCAGAAGTTGTGATATGGCAATTGTATCAGCATAGATAATAATGATGCTAATGTACTCACTAAGCCCTGTTAGAGGAATCCTGGAGAAGGGCAGGTGTCAGCCACGAGTATGCACTTGGGTCCACATGTATGAAAACTGTCTAGGTCTAAGACTCTTTGTTGCCCATAGCAACCAATCAGAGCGCATGGCAACCAATCAGAGCTCAGCTTTCATTTCATATAGTGCTCTGAAAAAATGAAAGGGGAGCTCTGATTGGTTGCCATGGGCAATGGAGAAAGACTAAGACCAACACAGTTTTCATTCATTGAAGCTTTAGATTTATCAAACACTGTTATAACCTCTTATAGCGCGAGTCTGCGGCGTCCTGCTGGAAAACACTGTATGCTCAGACGCTGTTATGTGCTGTATGTGGCTGAGACATGGATGCTGAACCATTGCGGGGTGAGATTTCTGTATCATTCTCACATTTGCTTTCAGAGGCGGTACAGCTAAGCAGGAAGTTTTCATGGAATAAACAGGCTGTGACTAAGAAACAGTAAGCGATTAGAAATACGGAAATGCCCCAGGACATTGTCTTCACTCTACAAGTTTATAAATATGTTAGAATAAGCATAGTGGCCCTCATTTATGAAAACCGTCTAATAGTAAGATTCTTTTTGTTGTCCATAGCAACCAATCAGAGCCCATAGCAACCCTTCAGAACCCATAGCAGCCAATCAGAGCTCATAGCAGCCAATCAGAGCCCATAGCAACCCTTCAGAACCCATAGCAACCAATAGCAGCCATTCAGAGCTCATAGCAGCCAGTCAAAGCGCAGCTTTCATTTTTCCAGATCATTTTAAAAAATGAAAGCTAAGCTGTGATTGGTTGCTATGGCTCTTGATTGGTTGCTATGGGTTCATCACCATCGTAATCTTCCCTTTCCAGCATTGTTACCATCTGTGGATTGGAGCTTTATTCTATCTTGGTGAGATGAGGTTATTTTTTCTGTTTTTGCTTGGATTACAAGATCATACATACAGTCACCAGACAAATGTACATCAACTGCACATACACAGGCACATAGGAAACAATGTGACTGCATTGGTAAGTGCTCCCTATCATATATACAGTGAAAATCACTATATACAGTATATACACCACAAAAACACTCACATATATACATATCATATATATATATATATATATAATATATATATATATATATAATATATAGTGATTTTCACTGTATATATGATATATATATATACACACACACACAGTCAAGTCACATTATTACGACCATCACCATATATCCAGAGTATCCGGCTAGATGCCATAGAGCCAACACCACAATCCAGGGGCTCCACAGCTGCTGGAGGGTCCATAGAGCCAACACCACCATCCAGGGGCTTCCACAGCTGCTGGAGGGTCCGTAGAGGCCAACACCACCATCCAGGGGCTCCCACAGCTGCTGGAGAGGCCATAGAGCCAACACCACCATCCAGGGGCTCCACAGCTGCTGGAGGGTCCATAGAGCCAACACCACCATCCATGGGCTCCCATAGCTGCTGGAGGGTCCCATAGAGCCAACAACACCATCCATGGGCTCCCACAGCTGCTGGAGAGGCCATAGAGCCAACACCACCATCCAGGGGCCTCACAGTTGCTGGAGGAGCCATAGAGCCAACACCACCATCCAGGGGATCCACAGCTGCTGGAGAATCTATAGAACCAACACCACCATCCAGAGGCTCCCACAGCTGCCGGAGGGTGCATCGAACCAACACCCCCATCCAGGGGCTCCCACAGATGCTGTAGGGTCCATAGAGCAAACACCAAAATTCAGGGGCTCCCACAGCTGCTGAAGGGTTCATAGAGCCAACATCACTATCCAGGGGCTCCCACAGAGTTTCAGTTGGGTTTAGGATAGCACTTTTAAGTCTTGGTCCTGCACTTCCAACCAATGTCGGACATTTCTAGCCACGTGACATGTCACATTGTCTTGCAGGAAGACCACATCCACCCCAGGGGAGACAATCGGCATGTATAGGTGTATGTGATCTGCATTGATGGATTAATACCCACATTTATTGAGAACACCTTCCACATGGATGAGTGTTCCAGGGAATGCCACAAAACATCCCCTATACCATAACACTGCCAATACCAGCTCCTGTTCTTCCAGCAATGGTTGCACGGATGTTTCTTCTCTGATGTTTCTTGCTTGACTTGCCAACATCCATACATTCAATTAAGTAGAAAATGTGACTTATCAAAGAAGAAAACCCTTTATAAGTCAGTAGAGGTCCAATTTCGATACTGCTGGTAAAATGAAAGCCCTTTCTGCCGATGAAACTTGATTAGCAGAGGTGCAGTGACATCCATCTGCTCTGGGACCACATACACTGCAGGGTTAGCAGATATCCAGTGACATCCATCTGTTCCAGGGCCCCATACACAGTAGGGTTAGCAGAGGTGCAGTGACCCGTCTGCTCCGGGGCCCCACACACAGTAGGATAAGCAGAGGTGCAGTGATATCTATCTGCTCCGGGGCCCCATACACAGTAGGATTAGCAGAGGTGCAGTGAAATCAGTCTGCTCCAGGGCTCCATATGCAATAGCGTTAGTAGAGGTGCAGTGAGAATCATCTGCTCCAGGGCCCCATACACAGTAAAATTCACTGAACTGTTGTGTTAGACACATGTCTGGTCGCCCCTGGTTCATTTTGGCTGCGAACTGCTCCCCTGTAATGTGCCAGTCGCCCTTGAGCACCTTTAAAGCCGACGTTCACTTGTCACATCAAGAACGTATGGTGCTCTGCAGTTTCAGTGATACACTTTCACCACAGCAGCCACTATATACAGTATGTTTAATCTATTTAATATGTATGTTGTGTATATTTTTGTATTATATAGATGTGTATGTAAATACATTTTTCATACAAATTTTTTAGCACTTATAGTACAATTTGCACTAAGAGCCTCAGATTTTTGTATTCACTAAATGTAGCAGAAACATGCACTTTAAAATAATTCATGTAATTATTATGTCTTTGGCGACCGCAGAGTACACACACTGTACATATTTACACAAGCCACATTCAGTATATACCAATCAGCCATAACATTCAAACCACTGACAGGCAGAATCAATAACACTGTTTACCAGGTGACAATGGACCCCAGGGACTTTGATAAGAGCCAAATTGTGAGGTCTAGATGACTAGGTCAGAGTACTGCCAAAACAGCAGGTCTTATGGGGTGTTGCCAGTATGCATTGGTCCATGTTTATCAAAAGTGTTCCAAGTATGGACAATGGCTGAACTGATAAGAAAAAGTTCCTGAATGATATGATAAAAAAGTGTCAGGACTCACAGGACATTAGCAGTTTGCATACTGGTTAGAGGTCCCATGGTGATTCCTGTCCACCACCTACAATGGCTACAAAATGCCTATAAATGGGCACCTGAGCATAAGAGCTAAATCAAGAGGCAATGGAAGATGGCAGCCTGGTACATTATATGGATGGCCATGTGTGTATCTGGAGAACAGATGGAACCAGAATGGAAACAAGACCGACAGAGGTAGTGTGATTCTTTTAGCACTGTTCTACTTAGAAACCTTTGCTCCTGTCATCATGTGGATGCTTTGTCCCTGCTTTGTTTACATGGTACATGTTTTCTGGTGAACAGCCTTTCCCAGCAAATCCACAGCATTATATGTATAATTGTCGCTGCTTTGTCTAAATGGTACGTGTTTGTATAGATATTTTGGCCCAGCTCTGTCTTCCATAATTTATCCTGTTTATTTGTGTAGCCATCAATCCCAGATATTCCCCTTGAAGTGTCTGCTTTGTGCAGAGCCATTTGTGGCTCCACCCATTTACGACACCTGAATGCCCTCATGCTCTAATTGAGCTCCTCATAGCTTAGTATAAGTTGCAGAGCTCCGGTCTGTGGGCCATATTTCACATGCCATACTTCTAAGTGACTATTTACAAGTGACATCACAAGCCTCAGAAATATGCCAGAAATGTGACAGAAGGGAGAATAAGGGAGCTAGGAGACTCGCCTTTTTGTAAGTAGCTGTACTTCTTTAAATACTCCTTATTTACCATGCTCACTATTACTATCTACCTTGCAGCCATCTGCCTCCTATCTCACCACCCTATCTTGCCCTCAGACAATTTTATCCATATCAGCTTCTCTCTCCTTCCCTCACCTATGTTTTCATCCCACATGCTATTTTCCCTTTTCAGCCACCCCAAACCTCCAGCTCTCATATTACTGCACAAACACCGCTCATATTCATCACTGAACCATCTGCTGTCTCTTTTCATTCTCCTGCTTCTCGATGCAGGGGACATCTCTCCTAACCCCGGCCCACCATCCTTTACTGCTCATCCCACCTCCTCCTTCCATAGAAACCCTGCTACCCTGCTTGCTATTCGCTGTACGTCTTTTCCTGATCCTTTTAAGTGTGCTCTATGGAACAAACGATCTGTCTGCAACAAACTTACTGCTGTTCATGACCTGTTTCTCTAACCTCCCTCAACCTGCTGGCCCTCACAGAAACATGGCTCCAGCAATCTGACACCGCTTCCCTTGCCGCCTCACCTATGGCGGCCTAAAACTTCACCCACACCCCCAGACCGAGAACAGGCTGGGTGGAGGAGTTGGCATACTTCTCTCTCCACACTGCACTTACCAGATCATCCCTCCCGCACCCTCTCTCATTTTTTCCCCCTTTGAGGTCCACACCCTCAGACCTTTTGGCCTTTTTCCCTCGGGGTTTGTGTACAAAAAAAACCCCCCCGACTCACCCCCTATTTTCTTCTGGATCTTTTTGGGCGCCGGGGCTCCCTCATTTTCCTCTCTCCCTGAAATACCCCTCTCATCAGGGGTGATTTCAAAAAATCCCCTTTAAAAGCCCCCAAAGCTCCTTCTGCCCTCAAATTCCTTTCACAAACCCCTCTTCTCTTGGCCTCTACGCATTTTTACTGACTCTCCCACCCCAAGGAGGGAAAAACCCTGATCTGGTTTTCCTGCATCTTTCCCCCCAATTTTCCCTAATTTCACAAATTCTCCTAACCCTTTTCTCTGACCGGAACCTTATCTCCTTCCTTATCACAAATTTTCTAAACCTTTCCCTCTGGAAAAACCCCTCTAAACACTTTTTCCCCAAATATCCACCCCCATTTATACTCGGGAATTTCACAGACATCATACATTTCCCTCACTCCCCCCAAACTCCTCCCTCCCGTCCTAAACCTGGCGGGCTAACGTTTACAATAAAACTTTTCCACAACCACCCGAAACAGTTGGCCCCAACCACAAAATGCACCACCAAAAGTCAGACCCCCGCCCCCCTTGGCACACAGACTAAACCCTCCCCATCGGGCACGATGTTCCAGGGGGGGGGGGGGTGCTGAGCATCTGGGGGAAAAAAGTCGAAGCTACCTGCAGACTTCCCACTAAAAAATTCCCTGCTCAGGCCCTTACCACACTCCCCCTTCCCACAGTGCCAAACAAAAATATTTCAACCTCCCCATCTCAACACTAAAAACAACCCAAAACGCCTGTTTGACACCTTCCACCCCCTTTCCCAAACCCTAAAAAGCTCGGGCCCATTTTACTGACCTCGGGTGCTAAAGCCCTTTGGAAAACCTCACTTCTTAAGAAAATTGAAATATCCGGCAAAATATACCCTCAGTCCCCAAGTAATCCCCCATCCCCTCCCGCACGCCCTCTAGTCTACTCTCAAGGGCCCCTTTACCCACGACAAAGGAAAAAAGAGTCCCTTTTCTTCTCCTGTCCTGCACGGCCCACCACCCCCGCCTATGACCCCATTCCCTCCCACCTTCTCCAGTCCATTTCTCAAAACTGCCCCCTACACCCCAACTAAAATCTGTAACCTCTCTCCCTCCAATGGGATCTTTCCATCTTTCCCTTTTAAAAACGCCATCCCTAACCCCTTTTCTAAAAAACCCCCTCTGGCCAACCCCTCCCTGGCTGCTAATTAACCAAACCCGTTTTCCCAAAACTGCCCTTTATCTCTAAACTCCTGGAACACCCCCTCGCCAATCCGCTTCTCTCCCCAAAACTCTTTTTCCTTTGGTTTCCCCTACAAATCCGGTTTTTCCCCACCCCCACACTCCACGGAAACTGCTTTAGTTAATTCCCCAAAAAGACCTCCTAACAGCAAAATCTCAGGGGAACAAAACCCTTGCCCGCTTTTCTTGGATCCTCACAGCCTTTTAAAATTTTAATTCCCCCAACTTTTCCTCCGCCCTGCTCAAATTTTTTCCAAATTTGGGCCCCAGGACACCCCTCTCCTCTTGGTTTTTCATCTTACCTTTCCCATCGCTCCCTTTAGTGTCCCCTTTTTTTTGGGGTCTACCCCCTCTTCTCTACCCCTTGATTTGGAGTTTTTCCCCAGGGATCAGTTTTTTAGGGCCCCCCTCCTCTTTTCATTGAAAACACCCCCATTTTGACAAAAAAATCAGCAGAAATTTTGGGTCCCCTTTCCAACCTATGCTGATTACACCCAATTATACACCTTTCCCCCGGGAAAACAGTCCCCACCTCCACAAAACACCGGTACTGTCTGTCCCCCTGGGCTCGACATAAAGTCCTCTCTCCACTGAAACTAAACCTCACTAAAATTGAACTTCTTTTCTTTTTCCCCCCATTTTGTAACCAACCCCCTCCTGCTAATTTTTGGGTTTTAGTAAGTGGGAAACCCCCATTACTCCTAGGCCCAGGCCCCCGTCTGGGGCCCTTTTAAAATAATTTCTGATCTGAAACCTTTTTTCCCCCTATATCCAATCCCTTTTCTCGCTTTTGTCCCCCTGCACCCCAAGAACATCTCCCGGGAAACCGTTTGTTTCTCCCCTGTTGGGAAAAAACCAAACTCTTTTTGTGGGGCCCTTTATTCCTTTTTCGCTTGGGCTACTGTAACCCCCTTGCTAATCGGTTTTCCCTCTGTGCAAACTCCCCCCCTTTTTCAATCTGTCCCCGAATGCAGCAGGCAGGGGTCATCTTTTCTTTCCAGCCAGTAAAACTTAAAAGCCTCCCACCCTGTGTCATTCCCCTGCACTGGGTTTCCCATTAATACAGGATACAGTATAAACTCTTCACTCTCACCCATAAAAACCTCCAAAAACCTTTAAACCCCCCCACATCACCTCCCTCGCCGTCTACCACCCGACCCCTCGCTCCGCCTGCTTTCTGATATCAGGTTACACTCATCAACCCCCGAACCTCCCCTGCCCATCCCCCAAATTTCACACATGGGGGCACCCGTTCCTTGGAAAAAAGCCCCAACCCCTGGGGGGATCAGGCAAATTTTTACAAACCCCCATAGGGTTTTAAAAGGGCCCTGAGAAAAAACACATCTTTTTCAGTCTGGCCCAAACCCAAAATCCCCAAAATGCTATCACACACATCTGTCCCCCCCCCTCACTAGGGCAAATCACCAAAGGGACTAAACGTAATAATTTAAAATGTCCCCCGGGGGGGGAGGCCAAACCATTTTTTTATGTTAAAAACCCCCCCCTTTTATGAAACAAACCGGGACCATTGAAAAATTTGGGACTTTTTACCGTTGTTTTTACCCAAACACCCCAAAAGATTGGAAAAATCCACGAAAAGGGGCCCCAAAAACCTTTTGTCTCATCTGTAAGTACTTTTAAAAGTGTAATGTCTGACAATTTTCCCTTTAATTTTTTTAAAGTGATGCGGGATATGTTGGCGCTATTTAAATAAAGATTATTATTATTATTATTATTATTATTATTATTATGTGGATGTTACCTAAACATTGTACAGACCAAGTGCCCACCTCCATAGTAAAGGGTGTACCCTAATGGCATTGGAGCTCTTCAAGCAAGATAATGCTCTTGGGCACACTGTGAACACTGTTCAGGAATGGTTTGAGAAACATGAGAGCAGTCACATGCCTCTGCTCCCATCACTGTTCAGAGCTGTTCACTTCCAGACAGTGATGTGAGAGAGTGGCCGTCACTATTGGAGCCAATCAACAGCTGCAGCCATAACATCCAGCTGGTAGGAGAAGAAAAGAAGTTGGAAGTGAAGTGAAGTGGGAAGTGAAGAGCAAATTAAAGTGAGTATAGGGGTATTTAAAATGTTATTTGGGACCAATAGCCATTAACTAATTTTTATTTGAATTGGACAACCCCTTAAAGGCCTAATGATCCTTGACCACATTCCACCACA
Organism: Phyllomedusa bahiana; assembly: GCA_025379985.1. Classification (NCBI taxonomy): domain Eukaryota; kingdom Metazoa; phylum Chordata; class Amphibia; order Anura; family Hylidae; genus Phyllomedusa; species Phyllomedusa bahiana. The sequence goes on from JAODAL010009903.1 coordinate 10,058, forward strand.
GCTTTTTTATTGCTTTCATTTTTTTCCACCCTGCCTTCCATAGTTACATAGTTACATAGTTTGTAAGGCCAAAAAAAGACGTCCATCCAGTTCAGCCTGTTTTGCTAAAATGTTGCTAAAGTGTTGATCCAGAGAAAGGCAAAAAACCCCATGAAGTAGAAGCCAATTGTCCTCATTTTAGGGAAAAAAATTCCTGACTCCAATCTGGCAATCGGAATAATCCCAGGATCAACGACCCTTCTCCAGAATCCTAGTCACTATAACTTGTTATATTATTACACTCCGGAAATGCATTCAGACCCTTTTGAACTCTGTTATTGAACCATGACAAGTTCCTCTGGCAGAGAGTTCCACAGTCTCACTGCTCTAAGGGCATGTCACCACTGCACGGTTTTTCGGCCGGTTTTTCAGCCTGTTTGCGGTTTTTCAGACCGCCTGAAAAACCGGCCGAAAATGAGCACAATTGTGATCTATGGAAAATCCGTGCAGCAGTCCCCCACTGCACGGGTTTTCCGTCGGGCGGTTTTGCCGGTTTTTGGACGGAATCTGTGCTTCTGAATGTGAAGGGGGAGGGCTTTTCTCCGCTCATCGCGGAGAAAAGCCCGTGGGGATGCGCCCTAACAGTAAAGAATCCCTTTCTATGTTTATGTAGAAACTTTCGTTCCTCAAGACGCCCCCTTGTTCTGGATACAGTCCTGGGTATAAATAGATCTTGGGAGAGATCTCTATATTGACCTTTAAAGGAGTTGTCTCATTATGAGCTTTCAGCCTGTCAGTGTCCCTGGTAAGTTGAACTGAGGGGCGTGCTTCTTGGTCTGTCTGTTCTGCTCCCTTCCCCCCTCCCATCAGCACACAGGCAGCTACGTAACTTCTATACAGGGGGGGGGGGGGGGGGTTTGCTCTCAGAGTTCACCCTGTGTGTGCCTGCTAGGTTGTTACAGGAGGGGGGCGATCTAGGAGTGTAGAGAGGAATATGAAGCTGTGTGCTAATAGACAGAGGGGATGCATGTGTTCCTTTTTATCCCTGCTTAGCTTACAAGTCTCCACATCTCCAGCACAACAAGGGCAGTGTTACTATACTCAGGATGTGCCCCTAATACAGGAGAACATAAGTATTCACATGCCCCCTGTTTCTGTATATTTTAGTATAGTCACAGTTCCAAAGACATATCATGTTTTAAAAGTAACAGACAGGGTCACTGCTGTCACATTATCTGTGTAGGAGCGGAGGAAGCAGGGACACACAGGGTTAATCCAGGCAGCTCGGACACAGAGCCAGAGTCCTCCCTCCCCTCCCTTCTCCTCCCTCACTACAGAAGCTTTTCTGTGTGGGAGGGGCTCTCTGCTCCGACCTGTCTTCAAAGGTGATGAGTCATTCAGACCTGACACCCAGTAAGAAAAGGGTCAACAGGTCGGCTACTATAGAGATTTGGAAGTGATGTGTAATACTAACATGGCTAGCTCAAAATCAGTAGGAAATTTGTAATGATCATATATTGCAAAGCTGCTTGTTTTTAAAGATCTTTAATTAAAACCCTTTCATTGTAGCGAGACAAACCCTTTAATATATTTAAACATATTTATTATTTCCCCCCAAAACCGTCTTTTCCTTAAACTAAATAACCCAAATCTTGCTAATCTTTCTGAGTATTGCAGTCCACACCCAGTCCTTTCATTATTTTTGTTGCCCGCCTTTGAACCTGTTCAAGCTCTACAATGTCTTTCCTGTGCACGGGTGCCCAAAACTGTACAGAATATTCACAATATTCCATGAGCCCTACATTTTTTATTTTTCCGTCTACATAGTCGTATGAGGACTTGTTTTTTGCTGAATAAGATATACTCTAAGTGGGGTTTAAAGTGAAAAAACGCAATTGCGACATTTTTGTGTGGCTTTGCTTTTATGACTTTCTCCCTTTGCTATAAATGATGTGTTGAAGAGAATAATTGTAGCCAGCTCACCAACAATGTATCAGCTGAGTCCTCCATCCTTGCACGTACCTCGTCTAATGGAAGTAAAAAAATTTCAATTTATTTCCAATAATCCGTAAAATCCAGCATCTTGTTAGAAAAAACAAATCACAACTTATGCGTTTCGAACACCGATGAGCTCTTACTCATAGCATAAGGATACTAACCGACATTCTATTACATGACAAATATTACACACATTAAAATGTAAATTACTACTCACCTGGTTTGGCCTGATCAGAATTTTGCTGGCCATTGAGGGAAAATCAAGCAACCAATCACTAGCTTCTTTCCAGCCAGGAAAAAGGAAGAAATTTGTTCAACACAAGTTATAAATGGCTTCAAATTTGTTATTTCACAGAGAACACAAGTATTGACTAAAACAAAGCTATCAGGAGATTTCAAAAGTCCTCTTCAATCCCACAACTTCCGACAATCCATTGTTGTTCCAGGTAATACCATACAGGTCACCTTACTGGCCTCAGGGCAATGAATCTGCCTCTGGTCACTAGTCCTTCCTAGGCTGAAGACTGTTGTTCCTCTTCGGATTCAGGTAGAGACATTCTGGCCCTACACAAATTTGTTGGAAGTTACAGGGAGATTGTGCTATTCATCACCAATCTTTTTCATACAGTAAAAAGGAAGGTAATTATTCAGCTGAATGCTATACTTCCCTTTTCTTGTCTAGAAAAAGGCTGGTGATCGGTCTCACCATATTTCTATGATCGGCAAAACCTGCCAGACCTGAGGTGCAACATTATTCTTTACCCCTACTAATAAATATTATGTTTTTTTTTTATCAGTGCAATAATTGAGAACCTCATCATTTTATACCATTAAGGTTGATTACTATTACATTTATAATCTAATGACAAGTAATGTGCCTTATTCTTACCAGTTTGTATAATTTGTAGAGACCAAAGGTCTGTTTATGCAACTGTTGGGAGATTTTTGGGATAATAGAAAACTGTGTTTGTAACTGATGGCTACTTGTATCTTCATTTACTTATTTCTTCTTTTAGGGTCACAATTTGTATCTTCTTTGTCACACACTTCAAATATACATCAAATACAGGAGTCAGGGGTAGGTTCTGGTGAAATACTTGAGGTTATGTCTACACAGCACAGGAATACCATTGTCTTCGGCGGATTCAGTATTTTGAATCTGCCAAAAATTCAACAGTACCCTGTGCTGCATAAAAAGCAATGAAAACCCATGTTGTAGTCTATACAGTATGTATTTTTTACTGTCAGGTTTAAAATCAGGCGGAATATGCACCATGTTGTATAATCCGTCATATTCACCGTCGACCGCGTACATTGAATCTGCGTCATAAACCGTGGTTCAGCGATGTCAAAATGCCTTTGGCTGATTTTGGACGGTATTTTGCCAAATGCTGTGTGGACTTAGCTTAAACCTTCTGTCCCTTCTGCTTCTGGAGCAAGTACTTTTTCAGCTACATTTTTGGCAATGTTCCCTCTGATCTCTTGTAGATAGTGATCAGTGGAAATAAGGATCTAATCTTAGGCCATATTGACCACCTTTTGATCCAGACATATGGCACAAGCAGTATACTGCCCCCCACAATTTTCATATAACAAGACACTCCCCTTTCTCCCAAGCCACACCCACTACATGCAACTGTGTGACGGCTCTGGAAGAATGTTAGTTGAGACTTGTGGGGTCACTTAGCTCTTCTGGGCATTGGATAGCCTAATTAGCATCCAGGAGAGCTAGGAGATGCGGCTAAACTGAAGTAAACCATTACACTATTATCAATACAGTCCATACAGTGGTAGATACCAGTTGTACACCTGCCCTCTGCAAACTTATAAGTGATTACAGTGCAGTTACGTCTTTTGACTCACAGGTGACACCATCGTTCACTTTTCCTTTTGTTCACCAGCCGGTCCAGACCGTCATGACAACGCAATCTGTATCCTTACTTTTTCAACATCTCCCTTGCTGTTCCTTACTTATGTACAGACTCGCCGTGGGATGATAGGTGGAGATGGGAGGTTATGGGATGATAGGTGGAGGTGGGGGAGGGTGATGGGATGATAGATGGGATAATATTTGATACTTGATCACATAACACAATGGTGGGAAAGGGGTGCAGAGCACAAATTACAGACACAATCCCTTTAGGGTGGGGCAGAGGACCAACCCTTTGGTGATTGTTTTGCGGATGTAGCCTGTAGTCTCAGGATCATATTGTGCGGCCTGATCTCTGTTACCTGCACCCCTAGAAGATCAGTCACAGGAATTATTTTCAGGGGGTGCAGGCGATGGAGTTCAGTACTATTATTTTTTGTAGTGTTTCTATTTTTCTACAGGTTTCCTCCTAAATGGCAACAGACTCATTTGACTACATCAGACCTAATGGACCTAGCCCCACAGCTAGTAAAGTAAAGGCGTCTGTCAGATGGAATTAAATAATTTAAAAAAAAACACACTGCCAAAAAATATCACAAAAAAAAATTATTCCAATAAACACCCCCCAACTACAACCCTTTTTAACCATTTTATTAAAGAAATAGATCCAATGCTGATCCGACGTAGTCCAAAAGGAAAACCTGTAAAAAAACAGAAATATTAGGCTCGATAGGCTATGCACTGCCTGGGAAAGCTGGGCAATGTCCCATCCCCCATAGATGGCATTTAATCATCGGAAAACTGAAAGTCTGCTGAGGTGCATGGTGCATCACCCAGCTTTCCTGGATGCTGGATAACCAATGGTGATCTTCCAATTATAGAACCCATGTTTCCTATCATAGGAAAGCTGGTTGCCACCTGTTGATAAGCAATCCAGCATCCAGGAAAACTATGGGCGACATGTATGATTCTCGCCGGGTCGGAGCGCGCCGTTACATACCATGAAAAGTCCACCGTGCCTCGCCAATGTGTGAGGCGCAGTGTGGGGACTGAGGCACACTGCGGGGCTGCGCCTAAGATTCGCCGTCCGAGGAGGTGCGCTCATACATGTGGGGAAAAGTTCCCTGCGCCTCGCCAGTGTGTGGGGCGCAGTGCGGGACTTAGGCGCTGTGCGGGACTGCGCTGAAGATGTGTTCCGACTCGAGCCAGGCTGGAAAACAACGAGAAATCATTAAAGATGTCCGTGCGGAGTATAAATCAAAAAGCGCCTTTATAAAGGCGGAAAACATTCTCAGAAAAGAGCTCAAACCTCAAAAATAAAAAATACATTAAAAAAAATCACTTTCCCAAAATCTAGAAAGGGCGCAATTAATGAATTGGAAAATTAAAATTGCGGGAAATATAGTAATTAAAATTCAAAAGTTTCTCATGGTCGGCAAACGGCCCCAATAGAATGGAGCGACGTGAACCCTTTATAGCCTATGGAGAAGTTTAACCAATCAAAATAAAAGGGGGACAGTTCAAATTACAGTAAAAACGAGAAAAGAATGATTGGCGAGTTTGGGGGGGCTTGGGCAGCTCGGGCCAATCGAATAGGACGACAGAGACCCATTAAAACCCCTAGGGGAAAAAATTTTGCCCAAAATAAAATTTCAAAGGGGGGGACAGTTAAAAATCGTAAAAAGGAGAAAAAGAGCTTATTGGCTGAGCTAGCGGGGGCTTGGCTATCCCAGCCAATCAGAGTGCGAGCTACTTCTCCCATTGTATTAGGGGAGGTGGGCGCAATGAAATCTCCGCTTCGGCTTCGGAAATGTAAAATTTTTTTTTTAAAAAAAGAGCTAAAACCCTTTAAAACATACTTTAATAAAATCCCGAAAACCTTTGTCCCCGGAAAAACAGGCCCCTACATCGGGACCCAATTTGAGAGAATTTTACGGGAAAATTTTTACGCTTATATCCTAGGGAAAAGTTTTGCCCAAATCAAATAAAAGGGGGGGACATTTCAAAAGAATTTTAAAAATTAGAAAAGAGCGATTGGTTTAACTAGCGGGGTTTGGGGCTACCCCAGCCAATAAAGGCACGAGCTATTTTCCCCTTTAGTCTATGGAGAGATCGGCGAAATGCATCTCGGCGTCAGCGCTGTGCGGCTGGAGTAGGAATAAAAAAATTTTTTTTTTTAAGTGTAAAATATTCTCTGAAAAAAAGCTAAAACCCTTCTATAAACATATATTAATAAAAACACAACAAGCGTTTGTCCCCGAGCCCCCGGGAAAAACATAAGGAAGGGTTATGGAATTGTGGGAAATACAGAAAAATAAAAAATTTTGTTTAAGCTCTTCTCATTGGTCGCAAATAAACACCAAATCGAATGGAGGAAGTGTCCATTAAAACTAGGGGAAACTATTGCCAATCGAATAGGGGGACGGGTTTCCATTATAACTTGGAGAAGTATAGACCAATAAAAAAATAGGAGCGCAGGGCCCCTTTTAAAAACCAAGGAAAGTATTGACCAATCAAATTCAAAGGGGGACAGTTCAAAAAAACAGAAAAAATGCAGAAAAGGTGATTGGTTTGAGTAGCGGGGGTTGGCTATGCAGCAAAGAGCGGAGTCTTCTCCATTGTAGTTATGGGGGATCGCCCAATCGAAGGGGCGACAGGGCCCCAATTCAAACCTAGGGAAAAAAAATTTGACCAATCATTTTTGCTAGGGGGGACGTTCAAAAAACATTAAAAAGGCAGAAAGAGCTGATTAGTTGAGCTAGCGGGGGCTCGCCCAGTTTACCAATAAAGGCGCGGCACTTTCTCATAGAGTTCTATGGGGAAAAAAAATTTGAGCGAGCTCTGTGATTTGGGTAAGTTAAAAAGGCCTTATTTGGAAAATGGGGGAGCGAGCACGCTCTATGGGGGTTTTTAATGCAATTGAAATAAACTGTAATGGCCAAATAAATGATAAGATATAGAAGTTGAAGTGTGAATTAAATGAACAATAATTTGGGGGGAAAGAAAAATAAATTTTATTCAATAAAATCAGTTTTTTTCTTTATTTTCTTGACCCAAACTTTGATCCTTTGGCTAACGAAAATAAAAAATAAACTATTTTATTGAATTAATTTTTTTTTTTCTTTTCCCCTTTTTTTTTTCTTTTATATACCAAGGGGGGAACTTCAGTTTACATTTTATTTCGGCATGTACAGTTTTTTTTAGATTGATTGGAAAACCCCTAGGAGCGCGTCGCTCTCCCATTGGTCCCAAATTAACCGGCCCTTTTAAATTAGCCAATCACAAGCTCGCTTGAATTTCTTTTCCCCAAAAGAATTATGAGAAAGACTCGCGCTCTTTATTGGTAAGCGGACGAGCCCCCGCCGCTTCAACCAATCAGCTCTTTTCTGCCTTTTTACTGTATTTTGAACTGTCCCCCCTTTGTATGATTGGTAATATTTCTCATAGGTTTAAAGGGGCCCGTCGCTTTTTGATTGGTCAATTTTCCCCCCCTAGGTTAGAAAGGGGGCCAATTCGCTCCCATTCCCCATTGGTGGTTTTTGCCGACCAATGAAAACAGTTTAAAAATTTTTAATTACTGTATTTTTCCCCGGCAATTCTCTCTATTTCAATTCCCATGTAGGGCCGGTTTCAGCGCAAACGGTTGTTAGGGATTTAACATTTATTTTTAGGAAGGTTTCAGGCTTTTTGATAATGTTTGCACTTTATAAAAAAAGATTTTTTTTTTTTTATATCCTCCGCCGGGGTGAGCGCCGAGATTTTCATTGGCCGATCTCTCCATAGACTACTGGGAGAAGTAAAAAAAACTCCCCCTGTTTGGCAGATAGCCAAGCCCCCCTAATTAACCCCAAACAGCTCTTTTTTTGTATTTTTACGTTTTTGAACTGTCCCCTTTTATTTTGTTGGTTTAAAAATTCTCCATAGGATATAATTTGGGGGCTTTTTTTCGCTCCTATTTGATTGGTCAAACTCCTTCATAGGTTGATTGGACCACGGGGCTCCCATTTTGATTGGCTGGTTATGCCCACCAATGGAAGAGCTTTAAAAAATTTGATTACTGTATTTCCCGGGGAATTCTCTCATTCAATTCCCGATGTAGCGCCGGTCTCGGCGACAAAAACCGTTGGTTTGGGATTTTTTAATGTAGGGTTTTTAGAAGGTTTTTAGCTCTTTTTCTGAGAATTTTACACTTAATAAAAAGTTTTTATTTATATCCATGCCGCCGGCGCTGAGAGCGGATTTTCATTGCGCCCACCCCTCCCTAGATACAAAGGGAAAAAGTAGGCGATGATTGGGGGGGTTGCCAACCCCCCTAGCTCGCCAATCACTCTTTTCTGCCTTTTTCTGTATTTTTTAAGTCCGCCTTTTTTAATTTGATTGGTCAAAATTTCCCCATTGGTTTTAATGGGTCTCTGTCGCTCCTATTCTGATTGGCTGAGCTAGTCAAGCCCCCACTAGCTCAACAAATCAGCTCTTTTCTGCATTTTTACTGTATTTTGAACAGTCCCGCCTTTGATTTTGATTGGTTCAACAACTTCTCCGTAGGATTAATGGTCCCTGTCGCTCCTATTCTGATGGCCGAGATAGCCAAGCCCCGCTAGCTCAGCCAATCAGCTCTTTTCTGCATTTTTACTGTATTTTGAACTGTCCCGCCTTTGATTCTGATTGGTCAATACTACTCTATAGGTTTTAATGGTTCACTGTCGCTCCTATTCTGATTGGCCGGTTTCTGCCGACCAATGAGAATAACTATCAGAATTTGAATTATTGTATTTCCCAGCAATTTCCAATATCCTAATTATGGATATTGCGCCATTCTAGATTTTTGGAAAGTGATTTTTTTAATGTATTTTTTTATTTTTGAAGTTTAAACTCTTTTCTGAGAAAGTTTTCTGTCTTTATAAAGGTGATTTTTTTGGAATCATACTCCATGCTGCACGGAGCTGAGCGCCGAGATTTCTGATAAGATCTTCTATGCTTAATCGCATGTTCCGTTCTCACTTCACTTCACCTCCGCCGGAGCATTTAGACCAAAACAAACCAGGTCTGACTGTCGGAGCTGCCGAGAGCTGCAATGCGCCGCACTTTGCCGACTCGTGATCGTACATGCCACGGAGTTTTCGAGCGCACCGCGTCCCGCCCCGGAACGCCTACAGCGCGCCCACACCGCGCCCATTGCCCGCCCCTTCATGTGAGGCGCAGCCGAAAGTGGCGAACGCTGCGCCTAACACCGCATCCCTGCGTCCGACAGCGGGATTCGGGCCGGTGAGGGCAGGTTACGCCAGAAATCAGGCGAAAAGCCCGATCATACATGTCGCCCTATGTGAAGTATGGGGGATCACACAGCTTTTCCAGGATGCTGGGTAAATATGGGTGATGCTCCATGCCCCATAGATGGCATCCAGTTTTCTTATCATAGTGGGGGATGGGCATTACCCAGCTTTTCTATGATAGGAAACCTGTATGCAGGATGGGGCATCATCCAGCTTTTCTGTACACTGGTTAGTCTTTCCAGTGTCTTGTAAAGCTGGGTGACAACCCATCCAACACCAGTGGCATACAGTATACCTATCTTTGAAAAGTTGGGAGCCACCTGTAGGGGATGGATCAACAAAAATGGTCATGCACACCAGGTGGTAGGGGAAGAATGGATGGGTGCTCTAGTAAAAAAGGATTGACTAGACCCCATATGACAATACATAAAAAATCCACGGCACTCCAATGTAATGCTATTTCAGCATAATGTAATAATTAGTACAATAGATCAAGCAAATAAAAAGAAGTGGTCTAGATTACTGTAGAAAAAATTATATAACATCAACAAATCTTATATATGTCGATTGTCGACAAATTCTGTTGACACCTTTTATCTGGGGTATACAAGGTTTATCTTCTCTTCTCATGCTCCTACTCTCTTTCGGACACATAGTTCTATATTAATCCTACTCTTTTTCTTGTAGAACCGGCTCTATCCCCCTTGGCTTTACCTACTCTGTGTGAATGGGGCAGTTTTCTGGCGTAGTTTGTGCCAAAAAGCTGTCATAGATGTATGAACAGTCGCACTCCAAACCTTGGCACAATCAGCGCTGGCCTTGACACTTTGTAATGCACCAAAGATTTGAGGCGTCCTGAGGGCGTATTGCACTACATTTGTAGAATTAGACACATTTATGAATGTTTGACAACAAACCTAGGCGCATAACTGTTAGGCCCCGTTCACACGGCTTATTTGCCGACGGATTGGCGCCATATTCCGCGCCGGAGTTGCGCTTCAATACGGCGCCAATCCGTCGGAGTCATTACGGTAATCCACTGCTCTCATCGAGAACAGTGGAATCCGTCGCTCCTCCCCGCTCGGCAATCCGCCGCGGGGGGAGAAAGTGACATGCACATTATTTACGGCGCGGACCGCCGTAAACAATGCATTTTTCTATGGGGCCGGGAGCGGGCCCCCGCCGCGCTCCGGCCCCGCCCCGTCCCGCCCCCGTACCGCTCCGTATTCACGGCGTATTTGTGCGCTCAAGACGGCGCACAAATCCGCCGTGAATAAGCCGTGTGAACACGGCCTTAGAACAGCCAGACCAAGCTAAAGGTGGTCTGCCTGCAGAGGCATAAGTTCAAGTTCTTGGGCCCTGGTGCAAAAAGTGAAATGGGGCTCCTGCCAGTTACCATGTAGAATTTCCAATACCCGTGTCTTCTTATGTGTCAAAAGGGTTTTTGGGCTCCCTCAGGCCCTGTAGCAGCTGCTACCGCTGCACCTCCTTTAGCTATGCCCCTGCTTGCAAGCTGTCCTCATCTTTTCAGTTAGCTATTAAAAGAAATGAAGTATTTTAGCCTCTCAATTTTTTTCTGTCACTCTTAGAGCCAAATTTTCTTCACTAAGTCGTTCTACGTATCCAGTTAACTCTTCTGGATGCTATTTACAGCTTCTCCTCACCTGTAGAGGTATAAAAATTAACCTGAATATCTTCTCCCATTGACTTTAATGGGGTTCGAATTCCAGTTCGAATCGAAATTTGAAACGAACAATTCGAGGTTTGACTTTTTAGGGTTCGCTCATCACTAATAGTTGCTAGAGTCTGTGTGCCTTCATTATTTTGTACTCTATTTACATCTTATAGGAGGAGAAATAGTTTTGAAAAATGTGTAAATAAACCTTTTCACCTGGTCAGAAGACTTGAATTGTTTGATTGGCTGAATGTGCATTAGGACCTCTGAGATTATCCAGCAGCAGTCAGAAAAAAGTATTCCTACTGCTCTTCATATAGTAGTGGTGCTATGGTAAAATGTCATGAGATGCTGCCCTGACATCACTGGGTGCAGGAATGATGCCACATCCTCTACAACAGGCACACAGCTTTCCTATGATCAAAAACTGATTGATTTGGGGGACTTATTGTCACCCTCTTTCTTGGATGCTAGAAAGTCTATCCAGTGTGCAGGAAATCTGGGTGATGCCACATTCCCCACAGCAATCAGAGTTACAATGTTGGGATAGATGTGTACCTGCTGTGGGGGACATACAACACATACATAGAAATATATAGACCAAAGTATACATATTTGTACATGTATTACATATATTATAGAATGAAGATTGCTGCACAGTACCACACACTGACTGCTGCAGGCAACCAGGAAGTGAACTGCAGCAGAGAAGCAGGGGCATGTCTGAGAAGGATGATGTAAGGGTGTACAGGGCTGAAAGAGTGCTAGGATGTTTAGGGGGCTGGTGCATGTATTATAACTGCAATGTATTGTGGGACTTGTAGGGAAGAGATGTTGGAGAAATACTGAGCCTCCCACAAGCAGGAAGTTTCACTGCAAACAGTGGATCTAATGATAGATAAATAAAGAGGCAAAAGAAAATAAACACATAAACGTAGTGAAATATTTTTAATTTTCAATATAAATGTTGTCTATAGTTTTCTATGAAATCATTAAACTCCTGGATAACCCCTTTAAGGATAAGGTTATGATGATTTATTCTTTTGTTTGATTACAAAAATTTATTTGGGCCCAACCTGAATTGAATAACTGTGATTTGGGTCGTATGTGACTTTAACCTGAATCCAAGGTGCCACAGTATTCTTTATGTTTTAAGGGGGTTGTTTGCTTTTGTCAGTTTCAGAAGCAGAAGTTCAGGGTGCAGGTATTCTGTCACATACAATTTCCATCTCCTTATACTTAGATTCTACATCTGTCCCTGGGTGGAGGCTGTTTTTACAACCAGAGCCAAGTGGCCAGGTACACTAGAAGAGGAAGAGTTCAACAATATATGAATAAGATAATCACAGAAGAGTAAGTGACCCTTATTACTCTACAGTGGTAAAACTAAATGTTATCATATGGTTTGTTAACCCTTACAATACTGGCCTAGTGTGAATAAAATACAGATAGAAGAGGAGAATGAGCAGAGTTAGAGTTAAAATAAGGGTAGTATCGTTTGAAACTATTTTGCTACATGATAGTTCAGAAACTTAAAGGACTATCTAGTTTATAAAATATGCTTTCAAATATCATATTAAACAATGACTTAATACATTAATGACTTAATAAAGAGAGTCTCTGATATTGGAACCTCATCTCTTCTGAGTGAGCAGCCTAAGGGTTTATCATGCTCTAGAAGACCTGGTTTTACACAGCTGTAAAGGTGAGCTGTGTAGTGCTTCATATTATATCTCCATAGCTAGATACATTCTACTGCATTGTGAATTTATAGCTGAGCAGTTTCCTCTCATGGACGCCGTCATGCAGTTTTGTATCAACTCAACATTTTTTTGTGAATAAAATAATATTAGTAAATAGTAGATAACAATTTTTTATTTAAAATTTTAAAAGGTAATTACATATTCACATATGCAAAGATTTATATCCCCATTAAGGTAAATTACATAATTAAAAAAATATAAAATTAAATCAACAAATGTGAAGTTAAACTGCTGTTTTGCTTATTATACAACTATAAAAGTTGTATGTTTTCAAAATGTTACCAAGAAATCTATCATTTCTTCTCCACAACTCAAGACCTAAAACACCTTAATAATTATAAAAGCCATGGCCTAATATAAGGCAAAAATTTCCCTCTATCCTTAATGGGTTGGCAATCCATGTTTATGTCAGTTGGATTATGACTTATATATTATTAGATTATCTTGACTTTTTCTTTAAGCTTAACTTTGCCCTGTAGGAGAAAGTGCAAAACATACCTTCTGGTTTCTAAGCATCCAGGATTTTCATCTTCGTTCCATTACAGTGTTCTGTCGGCCATGGCGTCTGATGATGTGAGAGACGAGCTGGACTGCTCTATCTGTCTGAGCACTTATACAGACCCTGTAATGCTGACATGTGGACACAACTTCTGCCGGCTCTGTATTGATCGTGTGCTGGATACACAGGACGAGGCTGGAGTTTATTCCTGTCCTAAATGCAGAGAAGAGTTTCAGCAGCGACCTGCACTGATGAGGAACATAGCTCTGCGTAAGATAATGGAGAATTTACTGATTACTCAACCAAAACATACCAAAACCAGGATCTGCTGCACTTACTGTGTGGACTCTCCTGTACCTGCTGTGAAATCCTGTCTGCACTGTGAGGCTTCTCTGTGTGATAAACACCTGAAAGTTCACAGCAAATCAGCAGAACACGTCTTATCCGAACCCAGCACTTCCCTGGAGAACAGGAAATGTTCTGTCCATAAGAAGCTCCTGGAATATTACTGCACTGAGGACGCTGCTTGTATCTGTGTGTCCTGTAGTTTGGCCGGAGATCACCGAGGACACCAGGTGGAGATGCTGGATGAGGCCTCTGAGAAGAAAAAGAAGAAATTGAGAAATGTTCTTCAGAAACTGATCAGAAAGAGAGAGGAGACTGAGGAAAGGGTCCAGAGTCTGGAGGAGCAAAGGAAAAAAGCTCAAGAAAAAGCAGCTGGAGAAGCCGAGAGAGTCACTGCCCTGTTTACAGACATCAGGAGACGGCTGGACGACCTGGAGAAGAGGGTCCTGAGTGAGATCTCCAGGCAGGAAAAGGAAGTATCACTCTCATCCTCCGCTCTGATCCAGCAGCTGGAAACAAAGAAGGACGAGCTGTCCAGGAAGATGAGACACATTGAGGAGCTGTGTAACATGACGGATCCACTGACTGTCTTACAGGATCCAGACACAGGTGACTTGTGTGATCCTGAGGAGGGGGGAGGTGATGAGGACACAGGGGGACATGATAAACAGCCCCATGATGTAGATGATCTGGATGTGGCTGGGATCTCACACACATTCCACACATTATGTGACATAATAACAGGTATAAGGAGTGGGATCTATGTGATGGCTCCTGCAGACATATTACTGGATGTAAACACAGCTGCTAATTATATCCTTATATCAGACGACCTGAAAACTGCAACAGAGACAGAAGAGAAGCAGAATCGTCCAGAAGCAGCAGAGAGATTCCAGGATTATAATCAGGTGATGAGCAGGAGAGGATTCTCCTCAGGACGACATTACTGGGATGTGGAGATCAGGAGATCAGGATATTGGAGTGTGGGGATGTGTTATCCCAGTATAGACAGGAGGGGAGGTCGGTCAGATACTGGAAATAATAACAAGTCCTGGGTTTTGAGGAGGTGGAATCAGTATTCAGTGAGACATGACAGTAAAGAGATCCAGTTACCTGGTAAAGTCTCCAGTTGTAGGTTCAGGATCTGTCTGGATTATGAGGCCGGGCTCCTGTCCTTTTATGAGCTGTCCTGTCCTTTTATGAGACACTTACACACCTTCACTGCCACCTTCACCGAGCCCCTTCATGCTGCATTATGGATATGGAAAGGTTCTATAAAGATATTAAGGGGAGGCAGCATCTGGGAGAAACCATAATAATATTAGATACCGAAACAAAGACTGAAGACAGAAACCAGAATTTGATAATTTGATCATTCAGCAGCAAATCATCCATTAAATGCATACGTTTTCCAAGGCAACGCAAATAGTAAAGTAAAAAAATGAAGAAACCACAATTAAGCTCTCATGGTCTGTGTTTTTCTCTCATAGGCTGCAGGCCTAAACCAGTCTGCAGTCTATAAGAGATCAGCACAAACCTGGTGGACGCTGAGGATGTCACTGCCTTGGCAAATGTGGTGCAGTGATGCCATTGCGCTGCTTAAGGATGGCAGAGTGACCCACAGAAACCAGACAGAGCATCTGCTCAGCGGCAGACTATACTGTGCGCAAGGCACAGCCTTACTGAGCCTGCAGTGAGTGTCTAGTGATTACTAAGTTGGTGGCGCCAGCACTCTTATAGGCTGAGTTGCTGTCATCCACCTGCAGTGAACAGACAAGGGACAGACATAAGGATAGTTTATATGACACAGTTGCCACAAACACTGCCCTGAGAGTAAAGTCAGCTACATAACATGAGAGCAGAGACACTGGCTGGACAGCGGCATGCAAGAGGGAGTAGCTGCAGCCACAGGCTCATAGGGCCTTATGTATGAAAACTGTCTAGCAGTAAGACTTTCTTTGTTGCCCATAGCAACCAATCAGAGCTAACCTTTCATTTTTTCAGAGCACTATATGAAATGAAAAGGAAGCTCTGATTGGTTGCTTTATTTACACCTTCAGGATATTACTTAAAGGTAAAGCTAACAGGCTGAATTTGAGCCTTGAAAAAAGGGCGTTGTGTTTCTGTGTTTAAAAAAAACAAGTACCTCCTAGGCGATGTCATCACTCCACCTCCCCTGCACGTTCCCGAGGCTCAGTCTCTGGGGCTGAGCAAACATTGTTTTGCTACATCACAGAGGAGAACTATTGTGCACAAGTTAATGGGTTTGTTTTTATGCATCTTATCTGCTCAGGAGAAAAGATTAGCGAGGGGCAGGCATCTTTCTTTCATTCCTTCATGGACACAGTGAGCCAAGGGAACGTTTGCATTTATACTCTGATAATTACATTACAACCAGTGCATTCTTTAACCAGTGCATTCTCAGGAGACAAAGGATAATTTTTCCACAGTCCCTTCAAAGCTGCAGGGGGGGGGGGTGAGTAGAAGGTCTGCTCATTGAGTGTATGCAATCTTTACTCTAATAATTACATGAGAACCATTGGATTATCTATTCAGGAGACAGAGACTTTTTCCCCAGGACCTTAAAAGCTCATTCATGTTCCCTGCCAGGAGATAAGAAGTGCAGACAACGCAAGCGCGGCCAGATCAGCTTCCTGTCAGCTCCTGGTCATGTCTAATGTAAACTCTCAGGTAACCAAGGGCATCTAAATAAGGCTGTAGCTGTCACAGGCTTCACTTTTTTTAATGACATATATTTAGAAAAGTGTTTAAATACCCATTTTGGAGGATCCCACGTCAACATTAGATCGTGGCAAAACCCCTTTAAGAACAGCTGATTAATAACATAACCTAAGATAGATTCTCTTATTATGTCTTAAAATATTATCTATATTGAATTCCTTATTATAATAAATGAATATAGCAATCTGCAAGCATCTTAATAATCATCTTTAATAACTGCATATGAACAGACTTAAAAAAAAGTTATGGTCCTTGGAAGGTTGGGATGAAAATAATGTTGTTGGCCATGTCCACAAAGTATAAAAGATGCATATTATATATATATATATATATATATATAATATACTATATATATATATTTAGTAAATATATATATATATATATATATATATATATATAGTACAGTACTATATATATATAGTATATATATAGTACAGACCAAAAGTTTGGACACACCTTCTCATTTCAACAGTTTTCTGTATTTTCATGACTAAAAAAATTGTAGATTCACACTGAAGGCATTAAAACTGAATTAACACATGTGGAATTATATACTTAACAAAAAAGTGTGAAACAAAACAAAACTGAAAATATGTCTTATATTCTAGGTTCTGCAAAGTAGCCACCTTTTCCTTTGATTACGGCTTTGCACACTCTTAGCATTCTCTTGATGAACTTCAAGAGGTAGTCGTCTGAAATAGCTTTCACTTCACAGGTGTGCCCTGTCAGGTTTAATAAGTTGGATTTCTTGCCTTATAAATGGGGCTGGGACCATCAGTTGTGTTGTTCAGAAGTCAGGTGGATACACAGCTGATAGTCCTACTGAATGCACTGTTAGAATTTCTATTATGGCAAGAAAAAAGCAGCTAAGTAAAGAAAAATGAGTGGCCATCATTACTTTAAGAACTGAAGGTCAGTCAGTCTGAAAAATTGGGGAAACTTTGAAAATGTCCCCAAGTGCATTGGCAAAAACCATCAAACGCTACAAAGAAACTGGCTCACATGAGGACTGCCCCAGAAAAGGAAGACCAAGAGTCACCTCTGCTGCGTAGGATAAGTTCATCCGAGTCACCAGCCTCAGAAATCGCAGCTGCTGTAGCTCAGATTAGAGACCAGGTCAATGCCAAACAGAGTTCTAGCAGCAGACGCATCTCTACAACAACTGTTAAGAGGAGACTGTGTGCAGCAGGCCTTCATGGTAAAAAAGCTGTTAGAAAACCACTGCTAAGGAAAGGCAACACGCAGAAGAGACTTGTTTGGGCTAAAGAACACAAGGAATGGACATTAGACCAGTGGAAATCTTTGCTTTGATCTGATGAGTCCAAATTTGAGATCTTCGGTTCCAACCACCATGTCTTTGTGCGACGCAGAAAAGGTGAACGAATGGACTCTACATGCCTGGTTCCCACCGTGAAGCATGGAGGAAGAGGTGTGATGGTGTGGGGGTGCTTTGCTGGTGACACTGTTGGGGATTTATTCAAAATTGAAGGAATACTGAACCAGCATGGTTACCACAGCATCTTTCAGCGGCATGCTATTCCATCCGGTTTGCGTTTAGTTGGACCATTATTTATTTTTCAACAGGACACTGATCCCAAACACACCTCCAGACTGTGTAAGGGCTATTTGACCAATAAGGAGAGTGATGGGGTGCTACGCCAGATGACCTGGCCTCCACAGTCACCAGACCTGAACCCAATTGAGATGGTTTGGGGTAAGCTGGACTGCAGAGTGAAGGCAAAAGGGCCAACAGGTGCTAAGCATCTCTGGGAACTCCTTCAAGACTGTTGGAAGGCCATTTCAGGTGACTACCTCTTGAAGATCATCAAGAGGGTGAAAAGCAGTCATCAAAGCAAAAGGTGGCTACTTTGAAGAACCTAGAATATAAGACATATTTTCAGAGGCTGGTGACTCGGATGAACTTATCCTCCGCAGGAGAGGTGACTTTTGGTCTTCCTTGGTCTTCCTTTCCTGGGGCGGTCCTCATGTGAGCCAGTTTCTTTGTAGCGCTTGATGGTTTTTGCCAATGCACTTGGGGACATTTTCAAAGTTTCCCCAGTTTTTAAGACTGACTGACCTTCATTTCTTAAAGTAATGATGGCCCTCGTTTTTCTTTACTTAGCTGCTTTTTTCTTGCCATTCAGTAGGACTATCAGCTGTGTATCCACCTGACTTCTGAACAAAACAACTGATGGTCCCAACCCCATTTAAAAGGCAAGAAATCCAACTTATTAAACCTGACAGGGCATACCTGTGAAGTGAAAACCATTTCAGGTGACTACCTCTTGAAGCTCATCAAGAGAATGCCAAGAGTGTGCAAAGCCGTAATCAAAGGAAAAGGTGGCTACTTTGCAGAACCTAGAATATAAGACATATTTTCAGTGGTTTCACACTTTTTTGTAAAGTATATAATTCCACATGTGTTAATTCATAGTTTTGATGCCTTCAGTGTGAATCTACAATTTTTATAGTCATGAAAATACAGAAAACTCTTGAAATTAGAAGGTGTGTCCAAACTTTTGGTCTATACTGTATATATATATTGTGACGTACTCACATTCGTTCGGCCGCCATCTTGGCTCGGCCCGGGGGTTCTTCAGCTCTGGGATCTCCGTCTTCTGTGGAATGGCACTCAGACACCAGGTTCCAGTTTACATTAGCCTCAGCCAGCTTTATTCAGGCTCAGTATAACGTACAGCAAGTAAACAAACAAAAACCTCAGGCCGTCTGGCCACTAACTAAACTTAGTGAGACCCTCTCTCAGCTGTGGTCTGAGTCTACTACTCCGGACCACTACAAACCCCTTTGACCAGCCACCACTGGAATACCGGCTTCCCACAAGCCTCTGGGGCAGAGCCTCTCTTCAGCTCCACTGCTGCTCCACTGCCAGATAGCAGACCACGCCCCCAGATAACCCAGAGTACCAGGCTTTTATAGGCCTGGAAAATCCCAGAACTGGAACGTGGGAACATGGGAACGTGGGAACAGCCACCCACCCAACTGCAGCTGTTCCGGGAAAGCCACCCCATAATGGCTGGACATCAGCCATACTACATATGAGTGTCAGCAACCTAATGTTGCTGACCGACAACACCTGGCTTCCCCCACCGAGACCATGCCCTCGGTGGCACGTTTCTACCAGGTCCCCTGACGTATGCCATCTAGTGGCAGCACCATGCGACCGCCTAAGGTCGCCCGGCCACATATCCTCCCCCCTTGATAGAGGCCGTAGGCCTTGATCACCCTGTACAACTCTTCCTCCGGGGTCAAAGCTCCTACAAAGGGCAAACGTCTTCTCTACATTTTCAGGGGCGGAGACAACATCGCTTACATACAGAACATCCCATGCACTCACCCTACAATGGACAAAAATGAAGTCATAGCCACTTTTCATAGGTGGCACCATGCATACCTGCTCTGGAACATTGAAGTCACCATCTTCAGCCGGCATGCTGACCTTCACAGAGCTACTGCTGACAACCCCAGTACCAGTGTTATCATAATTTGTACTTTCTCCCCCCACACAGACTAGCTTAGTATTGTGTCCACTGGGCAGTTTCTTCCCTCTTTTGGGTCTCATATAAGCAGGAGACCTTTGGTTGGATCCAGCAACCCCCCTAACTTCACTAGAGATAGTAATGACATCACCCCTCTCAGGGTCACTATCCACCATTGCTCCTAGGGGCGCACCTGAGCCCAAACCTACTACCTCTGTGACTGCAGGATTACCATGAGACCACAACTTCTCTTCATCCCAAGGCCTCTGGTCCTCACTGACAACTTCCGCTACCCTAGGATCCACTCTGGCCCCCATAACATGCATGCTAATTGCAGGGTTCCCACTGCCAACCTTGACAACGACTACGTTACCTGGCGTTTCATTAATACCAGAGGACATATTCCCCTGTTCACACCTCTGTTTACTGGCTCTGTCTAGCATCTGACCTTCTGCAGCAAAGTGAAGCGATGTTTCCTGCACATCCCCTGTAACCGTCTCTAAGGGAGAACTGTCCACCTCTTTCAGGGTCACTCCTATATCTTGCTCATCATCACCTTCCCACCATGGGCTGGAGTCAATAGCAGACACATTTATAAACGGGATATCTGCCCTAGCAGACAGGTCAACCTCCTTATGGTTCTCCAACTCATACACCAAACTGGCTGTATTCACATTGGGCCACTCCATCACGGGTTTAACCTCAGTAGGTGCAACAGACATCTGGCTGCTGAGGGCACCCACGTGTAGGTCGCCACATATCACCAGACCTACCACCTCTGGAATCCTGGTAATGTTGTCCTCCATGACTTTTAGGGAAAATGTATTAACCATCTCAAAAGCAGGTACTTCCTTACCATCTGGGGGTTCAAACACAATGACCTGCCCCTCACTAGCGCCTGAGCAAACCCTCTTCTTTTCTGGGTCTAGCGTGTCACATGTTCCTTTCCTACAGTCACTGTAGTCTGTGGGACCACTGCAGTAAAAGCTACTGGAAATACAGCAGACACTGGAAAATTTTCTCACAGGGGGGACTACAAGTCACAGCACGACTTTTCTCTTCACTCCCTGCAGGGTCACAATATGGATTTTCATCACAGATAAACTTCTCTGTAATACACTGATTGGGGCTGCACACATAATCTGCCTAGGCACACATTTTTTTTTCAAACGTATTTTCATCACTCCCATTTGAACAATCAACATCCTCCTTACTATGTAGCACTGACACATCACAGTGTCCGTTCCCATACTGCAACTGAGACTCTTCACAGAGTGTTTTTTCCCCTTGGTAAATACCCAGCACATTCACACTCATAGTCTCCTCATACATAGCAACAGAGCCCTCATTTCCAGGGTCTGACTTCCCCCTTCCAGGCAACACACTGGCCGTGTTCACACCAGGCAACTCAATCACCTTTTCCCCACCAGCAGAGCGCACCTGATTGCTACTGGCGACCACATCAGCACCTGCACTTATAGTGCTATTACCAGCCATAACCACTAGGGACAGACCTGCAACTTGCACGTTACTATCCCGTACACACAGTGCGCTAGGGTCATGGGTACAGACATTTACTGACTGGACTCCAGACACTTCACACACAGCTGCCTGGCACACAAACTCATAAGTTTTTTCAACAGGAGGTGCAGAAGAAACCTTGTTGCTATGGGCAACCGTATTGCCTAAACCTGAGCCTGCACATTTCTCCA
Source organism: Phyllomedusa bahiana (assembly GCA_025379985.1). Classification (NCBI taxonomy): domain Eukaryota; kingdom Metazoa; phylum Chordata; class Amphibia; order Anura; family Hylidae; genus Phyllomedusa; species Phyllomedusa bahiana. The sequence continues at coordinate 31,411 of JAODAL010009903.1, forward strand.
GACCCTCATCCGCCACAGGACACACTTCACCTGGGCTACTCTCCCCTATGACCTCTAGGTGCAGACCTGAGCTGCTTTCCTCTACTGTTTTAGCATTTTTAGAACATTTTTCACACATTGCAGTAACAATGCTAATTCTGTGACCTCACCAATAAGCCCCTGCCCCAGCTGGGGGAAATAGCTATTGGTTACAGGTACATTTAACCCATTATTAGCATTTTCAATAGGCATCATTGCATATATGTCATAACCATCAGACTCTGCAAGTCGACACAGGATTCTCTTTAAGTCTTGCCTTTGCCCCACCTGGGCTTTTCCTTGGAAGGACGGCCTGGCCTTTTGCCCGCATCCTCCACCATATGTGACGTACTCACATTCGTTCGGCCGCCATCTTGGCTCGGCCCGGGGGTTATTCAGCTCTGGGATCGCCGTCTTCTGCGGAATGGCACTCAGACACCAGGTTCCAGTTTACATTGGCCTCAGCCAGCTTTATTCAGGCTCAGAATAACGTACAGCAAGTAAACAAACAAAACAAACAAAAACCTCAGGGCGTCTGGCCACTAACTAAACTTAGTGAGACCCTCTCTCAGCTGTGGTCTGAGTCTACTACTCCGGACCACTACAAACACCTTTGACCAGCCACCACTTTGGGATACCGGCTTCCCACAAGCCTCTGGGGCAGAGCCTCTCTTCAGCTCCACTGCTGCTCCACTGCCAGATAGCAGACCACGGCCCCCAAATAACCCAGAGTACCAGGCTTTTTATAGGCCTGGAAAATCCCGGAACGGAATGTGGGAACATGGAACACCACCCACCCAACTGCAGCTTTCCGGGAAAACCACCCCCATAATGGCTGGACATCAGCCATACTACATATGAGTGTCAGCAACCAATGTTGCTGACCGACAACACCTGGCTTCCCCCACCGAGACCATGCCCCGTGGCACGTTTCTTACCAGGTCCCCTGACGTATGCCATCTAGTGGCAGCACCATGCGACCGCCTAAGGTCGCCCGGCCACAATATATATTGCGGCGAAAACTGTTGCACCATCTGACATCATCAATACTTTTTCACCTTTGACTGCGCCAGTTCTTGGGGAGGAGGGGGTGTCGCGCCACATTCGTAACATTAGACACTTTTATGAATGTTGCTCGACATAATGTGTCGCAAAAGTCATGTAGTACTCCATGCCAATTTCAAACTGGTGTGCTTCTGTGACCATGGCACTTACATTGTGCGAAATTTATGAAATGTCGTGTAATACAGTGGGAAAAAAAGGATTTAGGGGGACATGTATGAAAAACCTGTCTTGTTTTAAGACTTTCTTTGTTGCCCATAGCAACCAATCAGAGGGCCCGTTTCATTTTTTCACAGCACAAGATGAACTGTAAGGAGAACTCTGATTGGTTGCTATGGGCAACAAAGAAAGTCTTAGACCAAGACAGTTTTCAAACATGTGGCCCTTAGTCAGCCACCAATTGTGCAAATTCTCCCACTTAAAAAGATGAGAGAGGCCTTTAGTTGACATCATAGGCAGACCTCAACTATGAGACAAAATGAGAAAACAAATCCAGAAAATCACATTGTCCTATTTGGAAAGAATTTATTTGCAAATTATGGTGGAAAATAAGCATTTGGTCAATAATAAAAGTTCATCTCAATGCTTTGTTATATATTCTTTGTTGACAATGACAGAGGTCAAAGTTTTCTGTAAGTCTTCACAAGGTTGGCACACACTTTTGCTGGTATGTTGACCCATTTCTCCATGGAGATCTCCTCTAGAGCAGTGATGTTTTGGGGCTATCGCTGGGCAACACGGACTTTCAACTCCCTCCAAAGGCTTTCTATGGGGTTGAGATCTGGAGACTGGCCAGGCCACTCCAGGACCTTAAAATGCTTCTTACGAAGCCACTCCTTCGTTGCCTTGGAGGTGTGCTTGGGATCATTGTCATGCTGAAAGACCCAGCCACGTTTCATCTTTAATGCCCTTCTGATGAAGGGGTTTGCACTCAAATTTTCGCGAACAGGGCCCCATTCATTCTTTCATGTACACGATCAGTCATCCGGTCCCTTTGCAGAGAAACCCCCCCAAAGCATGAGTTCCACCCCATGTTTCACAGTAGGTATGGTGTTTTTGTAATACAACTCAGCATTCTCTCTCCCAATACTCTTTTGGATCATGCAAATGCTCTCTAGCAAACTTCAGATTGGCCCAGACATGTACTGGGGGACACGTCTGGCACTGCGGGATCTGAGCCCCCGGCGGTGTAGTGTTTTACGATGGGGGCCTTTGTTACTTGGCCCCAGCTCTTGCGGGTCTTTCACCATTTCCCTGTGGGGTTCGGGTTTTTGCTTACCTTCTTGTGACATTTTGACCCCAGGGGGTGAGTCTTGCCGGGAGCCCCAGCATCAGTTTATCATGGTCTTGTATTTTTTTTTCCCTTTTTTCAATTATTGCTTCGACATTGATTTCTTTACCCCAAAGCTGCTTCCAATTCAGTCTTCCCAGCCGGTGCGGGGCTAAAAATTTGTTCTTGGTGCCCTTCGCAGCTCTTTGGTTTTCACCATAGGGGGTTTGGCGTATGACTATTTTGGTTGTGACAGGTGTCTTTTTATACTGATAACAAATTCAAAAAGGTGCCTTTCACAGGGAATATGAGGACAGAGAGCCTCTTAAAAAGAAGTTACAGGTCTTTAGAGCCAGAAAACTTGCTTATTGTAGGGGGACCAATCTTATTTTCCCCATAATTTCAAATACTGTAAATTCTTTCCAATCAGGCAATGTGATTTCTGAATTTGATTTCTCATTTTTGTCTCTCAAGTTGGGTCGACCCATGATGTCAATTAAGGGGCCCCTCTCATCTTTTTAAGTGGGAGAACTTTCAGAATTTGGGGGCTGACTAAATACTTTTTTTTCCCCACTGCCCTTTCCCTTTACACTGCTAAAAAAAACACAAAACCTAATGAACCTCCCAACTATCTAGTCTGAACATTTTTTTAATACGTCTGGCCCACTGTTTTTAAGGTCCAAAAAGCAAAAGGGCACTAAAGGATTAAAAATTGGGTTTGGACTTTGGCCCTTTTTTTTTACTATTAGTAACATTTTCACAAAAGGGGTTCAAATTTTCACACTTCGTGGTTACAATCCCACAGTTTCAATTTTTGTCAATCACAAAAATTTCTTGCATGGTCCACTAAAAAATAATTGCAATCATTTTAGAGAAAGAAAAGGGGTAAAAAACCTTTAAAATAACATTAGAGAAGAGGTGCAAAAACCATTTGGGGCCCTGGGGGCCCCCAATTGGCCCAGCGAACCACTTTCCAAAGTAACAAAAAAAAAAGGGGATATTCCCCCTTCCCAAAGTATTTTCCCAAACATCCCTTTGATGGGTGCTAGCCCCATTTCAGAACTCTTTTCAAATCGGGAAATAGGTCTCCTTCCCCCAAGAGCACTAAAAAAAAAGTAAGAACCATGTATCCCTAGGGTCTTTTTTTACGGGAAAATTGTGAGTATTAATACCCAAGAAATTTTCCCAACTCCAATAAGTTAAAAGTGGAAAGCCACCGGGCTTAGATGGTCAAATCTCTAAATTGTCCAGATGGTTGAGAGCCATAAAGAATGGCATAGCAACCACAAAATTCCCCCCCATCCCCCCGGGGGTTGGGCACCCTTTACAACATAAGCCATTTTGGAAAGTGCAAAATTAGACTAAGAATGAAATAAAATGGAATTTAAAGTAAGCTAAATTTTTTTGGGGCTTTTCCCATTTTATTGTTGCTAAACTTAAAAGAACCCCTTTTTTTTTCTTAAAGGGGTTTTTTTCGTTAAAAAAAGATCATGTCCTAAAAATTATGGGGGCAGTTTAAAAAAAAGCACTTTTGTAATTTGGGTTTTTCCCTTACCTCTGTCACTTTTGGTTTTTTCAAAAAATTCAGCTTCTATGTAAATCTGTTTCTTTTTCTGCTTTGCTCTGTTCTTGGCGGAACGCCCCCTGGCGGTTCCCTAGACACCCCCCCTGCACTTTATTGGGGGCTGGGCATTTCATTCACCTGTTTTGGGGTACGCCCCTAAAACAGGAAAACCCCGCCAAAGGCCCCCCTGCGCTGTGATTGGCTGCCTGCCCCACTCAGTGTTTAAACCCCCCCTTAGCTGTTAAAATTGATAGTGAAACCAAGGGCTGCTGTCTCTATGTACATCCCCAGCTCTATGGTGATGATCTGGCAATTACTCCCTGTTCAAAGGCTTTTGCCAAGAGGTTGTTTCACCTCCTCACAGGTCCAGCCCTTAAGCTGCTACTTGAAAAGAGGGCGTTCTGTTCTCAGGGCTAATGCAAGCCCCACCTCTTTATGACTTCATCATTTGTAGTGTATAACTTAAGGATTCAACACTGTGTCTGCATAAGCTGCTTGTATAGTGCAGTGCTTAGCTGATCCACTCTGCAAGATAAAGGTTAGGAGTTCAAGGACCATCAGTATTTTTTTTTCTTTTATAAATTGTACACATATGTAAAGATATGAAAATATATGTGTAGACATCTATAATTTTTATTCATATACACACAAAAAGCTCCCTATATAGTGTCCCATTGTCACAGTAGTCATACCAAATACTTCCAACATATGTGATACAATGCATATATTCTGTGGGATGAGACATGATATAGGGGAGCTATGTATGTGTATATATATCATAGAGATTGACATATATATTTTAGGTTCTCTACATATGTGTAAATTTTTAGGGGGGGGGGAAAGATATACTCTGTGAGGGGACTAGAACTACAAACCCCTTTGTTGTAAAATCAATACTCTATCACTGCTCACTGCTCTACCGCTGCACCAACAGCCCAAGTTACTTACAAGCTGAGCACGGCCTTCTCTCAAAGCTGATTGCTTCTACCCCCATTGTTTTCACTCACATGTCACTGACAGCAAGCAGAGATCTTTACTTGAAGCTGACATTTGTCCTTGTAGTTGAGTAAAGGTCTCTCTGTTGTCAGTACAATTTGGGTGAACAACACTAGAAGTTAAAGCTGTTGGCTTTCAGCGTCTTTTGTGTGGTAAACTAAGACATATGACAGGTGCTTGCTGGTGTTTGGAGCCTAAAGGCTGCAGACATAAGAAGCATGCAGGAGGCTACAGAGCTGTTATATCCAGACAACCTTCTGCATCCCCTGCTTCATATAAAATTATGTCACAGTTCTTCAATGAGGTGAGACACGCCTCCTGGGAGGAGAGACACGCCTGCTGACAGGAGAGACACGCCCCTGGATTTCAAACTCAATCTGAGAAAATAAGCTGAACAGCCCAAACAGCTCAAACGATAACACCCCTTTAAGTTCTGCACTAATTGTAATAATTCTTAGTGATATATTCTGGTCTGACAATACATTTTTGCAAAGTGGGTTTTAGTATCTTAGGGCCACATGTATGAAAACTGTCTAGGTGTAAAACTCACTTTGTTACCCATAACAACCAATCAGAGTGTCCCTTTGATTTCATAGAGTGCTCTGGAAAAATGGGAGGGGAGCTCTTATTGGTTGCTATAGGCAACAAAGTGTGTTTTAGAGCTAAACAGTTTTTATACATGTGGTCCTTAGTTTTTGGTGCTTGAAAGTTTTTCAATAACAGGTTTTTATCTTAACCTATCCGTATGTAGCTATAGAATTGGATCACAGAGATGGTGCCTGTGCCTAAGATATTGGAAATGCCTCTAACCCATTTATCATAAAATAATCTCCCAATGTAAATATACAAAATCATCACTAAGGAATATTATCAGCATATGCATATAATACTATGTGCCACACAGTATACTTAACTATAAACTACACTATATGCTATAATTGTAGATGCTCTGCCGATCAGAGTTGTGTTTTGGTGGAAAATTGTATAAAGCTCAATTTATGACTTGTAATTAAATGTCTCTTATAATACAAAGGAAGTTACTGGACCAACTCCTAGCATGATTTTAATTTCTTTGTGATTTTTTTTCCCATCATACTATTGTATTATTATATTTAGAGATGGGCGAATTGATTCTGACGAAGTGGAATTCGTTTAGAATTTCAGGAAAACTTCGGTTCGGAATGAAGTCGAACTTTGGGGTACTTCGGGTGAACGAAGTGTGCTTTTGATTGATAAAATGGCTGCGGGCACATGGCGCTACATGGGGCAAAGCACTCTGGGAGGGGCATTGCCTGCATGACATGTGCAGAGGTGAAGCCAATCAAAGACCGGCTTGATTCTGTGACGTCACCGCACTATATAAGTCCGGGCGCGACGCCGGGAGCTCATACCGCTCTCACTGTACTGATCAGGGAAGGTGCTGCCGCGGCTGATAGCTCTTACTGAAGAATTGATTTTTATATAGCAATTTCTGTGGGGTGTCTCAGCTTGTCTCAGAGACTGTTCTCTTAATGTTCTATTATAATTTTTTGGGTGGTATTGGATATGAAATCCAGTGTGCGTCCACTGCAGCTGACATATACATTCAATATCCAAGTGGGATCTAAGCCAGTTCATGGTGTATTCTTTAACAGAAACAGCATTTTTACAATACAAATACCACTTCAAATTTTTGGCTGCTCAATTCTATTGCGCAATTTACTTCCAGGGTTTAATTAAGCGTTGTTTTGATGGTGTGAGTGGACCCCAGAAACCGTCTTTTCAACGCCAAAATAATATATAATTTTTCCTGTTGCCTAATTAAAAAGCAAAGGTTTATTAAAAACTGTATCTCTTGTTGTGTTGGCGTAGAAAAACAACGCCAATTGTAACACGCTACAAAGCTACCTAGTTTGTGCAGCTCAATTCTTTGGCGCATTTTACACCCAGGGGTTTTTTAAGCGTTGTTTTTGCTGGCATATGTGCTGAGAGAAAATTTAACCGTTTTTTCAACGCCAATAAATATATACCATTTTTCCTGTGCCTTAATTCATGTCGAAGGTTAATTAAGACTGTTGTGCTTTTACATTTAGTAAAACACCAGTGCCCTTTTTAAACGACCACATACAAGTTAAATTTTTCATGGCCATTTGTGGAGCGAATATTATATATCAGGGTTACTCCAAGCACTTGTATAACTGGGTTCATTTGGAGTAAAAACAGGGTGTATATTTATCATATACAGATATCATTTCATTTCCAAACAGTGTCTGTCATTTTAGAACAAACAGAATGTCAGACAGAGATGGTGGCAGGCTCTGCAACTGCGAGGGGCAGTGGCACAAATTCCTGGAACAGGCCAGGTCGCCAGACAAGCAAGGGGACGTTCGCAGCAGGGGTCACTCGGTGGGCCACAACTGCCGCTGTCATCTAGAGTCCGTGTGTTGTTCTGCAACCCAAAGGGGTTCTTGATTGGTTGACTAGGTCATCACTTCTTCTACCAGATGACATCTGACAAACCCCAGCCAAGAGTCGGTGGAACCTTAGACACAACCCTTCAGTTGTGCATGGCCCGGCGACGCGCGGTCAGCTGGCACCTCACCTGTCATCAGCCCGCCTCTGTTCCAATCGGTTCCACAAGCCAGAGATCTACTATGTGGGTCTTGGCTCAGCTCACTATATAGCGAGGAAGGATGAAACAATTTGAGGAGGGACAGTCAGCAGCTACCTTGGCAGCGAAGAATATGGGGCCATATCCCTGCTCTCTTGCAAGTAGGCGGCAAAGTATAGATGTGTGAGAGTGGCATGGAGGTATGTTGTGAGAGGTCAGCCTCGGCACATACCAAGACCGGTGATGAGGACAGCCAGTGACGATGAAACAACATATAGAGATGATGTAGCGCCGCACTTGGGAGCGGGCGGGTGAGGCAAGGGCTTCATCATTCGTCAGGAGGGGAAGTGGGCGTCAGCTTGGCGTTCAGGCAGCAGCGCAGCACAGCAAGGGGGGTCGTGTAAGCTAGTGTGGCCGTGACGTCAGCAGGGTCTAGTAGAGTGCCGAGGTCGGGAGCCAAGCTGCACGGGGTAAAAAAAACCCGCTTCGCAAGGTCCAAGAAAAGTAGCGGACAGGGGGATCAGCGAGGCACAGCGGCAGCAGTAGTCAATCAGTGCGGAGGCTGGCTTGGCGGTAAAATCCGATACTCGGAGCGCGGTGTGGCAGTTTCTTTGCTAAGACACCGGAGGAAGGCACGAATCTGGGTATATGTAGAATCTGTGGGCAGAAAGTGAAGCGTGGCCAAGAAGCTAACGTTTGGCCACCACGGCACTCGCACACATGCAGGTCTCCAATCTGTGCGCACTGGGGGTTTATAGTAACGTGGCTCAGATGTGGTGGTCCATCCTTGCCGCCGCAGCAACAGCAGCAGCAGCAGCGCCCATGGCACGCATGCCATATGCAGCACAGTCAGGCTCCACCAATCTGCAGAAAGGGAGCTGTTTCTCTTTGACATCATCTCCCGGTCCAGATGCTCATGCTTCACTCGCTACTCATGTGCCAGCAGTCGTTCAGCGAGGCGATTGCAAAGAGCAACAGTATGGTCACCATCCTAAGGTGCTGCAAGCTGACGTTGCTCCGTCCAGTTTGTGGTATTTCCGTCACTCCCTTTCAAATGGTGGACTTGCGACCATTCAGAAGAACTAATGGCTTGTGCCGAGCCGAGTTGGAGAGTTCCAAGACAAGGAAAAAAAAAAAAAAAAACCCGTAATTTCTTTTCCATAAAGGCTGTACCAGAACTTCATAAATATGTAGAAACAGAAGGTGGGTCAGTCTTGAGCTTATCGGTTTGTTCCAAGGTGCACGGCAGCGCCCGGACGTTTGGACGCTGTAACTACGGTCAGGCCAGTACATGTCCTTTACCGGCCACTGGGTTGAATGTGCTTCATGCCCAGGCACCCACCAACAAGTTGGACAGGAGACGCCGTCATTCTCCTCCACGTTGGTCAAAAACTGCTGCACCTGCGCCATTGTCCGCCTCCTCCTCTCCACCACCCACCACCATCTCAGCCTCCAAAAGTACTGCTCATCATAAACATGTGTAGGGACCACAGAGGTGTCACGCAGTTTACACTGGCTTGCCGCGGCGAACGAGAGTCTACCTCAGGGGGCGGGGGAGGAAACATGCTCCGCGTCATGCAGCAAGGAAATCGATGTGTGGCTTTCTCCACGCCAAATGCCATCGGAAAAACCATGGGTGCGGACAATGGGAGGAAAGGAACATGGGTGTCCGCGCGTGCACCGAGGAAGGATTGGTCCATGCGCCATGCATGAGAGCACGGTGTTCAATACAGGGGTTGTGGAAAAAGGTTTCCTGAAGTCTTCCAGCTGCATCTTTAAGAACATGTGAAACCTGAAAATGGCCAGGAAACTGTTGCATTGCAACTTTATAACATTCGTACAAAGACCAGGAACCCCTCCTCGAGTTTTGCAGCGGCAGAACAGCCTACCACAAAACACTATGATATGCGATGTTTCAACCCGCCTGGGAATTCCAGACCTGCACATGTTGGAGCCGACTGTATGAATCAGAGAATAAGGCCATTAACCGATTCTTTTGATGATCAGGGCAGACAGAAGTACTCCCCTGTGTAACTTTGATGTCAGCCCAGTAGGCAGCTCATGCGTGACACCTGCGTTTGTTGAGGACATTCGAGGAGGCGACGTTTTTGGTCTTCGCCTGGGACTACGGGATGAATAACGTCCATTCCCTGCTTCATGTCCTGTCGAAAACAGATGCTGAAAAAATCTGTCTGGGCAGGGGGAACTGGAGACGTGGCGACTACATCTCGTGGCCACATGAGTCCGGTGGGGGACTGAAATGGAGGAGAAAGGAGGAGGAGGAGGACATTGGAGCAGAAGCATGTTGGTGAAATGAGTGGATTTTCTACAGGTGACAAAGAGTGGCAGGAGCAGGAGCAGCTGGAGGAGGTGGAGTATGGAGTTGAGGAAGATGAGGCGATGAACCCCAAGACCGTGGCAGTATACCAGTGGAAATGGAGGCAGGGAGCCCCTTCGGAGTCAACTTGTGCAGATTGGCACGCAGCTTGATTTTTGCCTCTGGCCTAGTGGACAGTCCGAATAGTCAGGCATCCGGGCAGAGGGTGACTTCTGGCTCTCCAACCCTATTGGACCCTCGCTACGGTCCAAAAAATGGGAGCCTTTATCCCAGCTATTGAGGAAGGGCAGACAAACTCAAATACTAGAGGGAAATCCTCCGGTAATCAGTTGGCCGCTTGCCTATGTGCGGCATCGTCCTCCTCTGGGACAGGTTGCTGACCCGGGGGGGTTCCTCAACGCTCACGTTACTACTTGCCGCGAGCTGTGGGGGAAGGTGGGGGGGGGGGGTAGGGAGCCAAGTACACAGCTCATCAGTAGTAACCTAAAGTTGAGGTCACTGATGAGCAGCTTCCTTACACCGCCAAGTGAGGAGGGCAGTCCGGCCAGCAGCAGCCAGCGCAAGCCAGGACCTGGAGCAGTCCCTGAAACCAACAGGTTGTGGCATACTTGGACAGCACTCTGCCACCTCAGTTAGAAGATCCGCTGGACTACTGGGCAGACAAACTGGACTGTTCTGGCCGAAACATTGCCGGTTTGCAGTGGAGAAGTGTCCTGCCCGGCACACGAGTATGTGGCATAGAGGGGTGTTCAGTGCGGCGAGGCGGCAATAGGTTACCAAGGAGAACACGATTCTCCACAGGAAATGAGAAACGACACTGTCCTTTGTCAAGAAGAACTCAGGCATGGATTCGGCCAGGATTTTCCACAAACCATTGACTTACGGCGTCAGTTGGGTTCAACTACCTGCCTCACCTCAACTATTCTGATGCGCCACCCGCCTGATGCCACACATCTGATGGCCAGTTTTCCATCTGCCTTACCAATTCTTTTCCAGGGACTGGTAATTGCCACCCACTCAACACTCTGTCATTGTGCCACTCTATGACCTCATGCTGCTGTGCTGTTCCGTGACACAATCACAATGTGTCATTGTGCCACTCTCTGACCTCATGCTGGTGCTCATGCCGCTGTTCGTCACCTCAAATCTCTGTCATTGTGCCACCTCGCTGGCCGGCCCTACTCCTTTTTTTGCAACCTCCAGAATTGTCATTGTGCCACTGTCTGACACTCATGCTGATTTGCTGTGGCTGCGTGCCCATGTCCTCCACACTTGGTCATTGTGCCACTGCTGCCTCATGCTACTTGCCGCCGTGACCAACGCTCTCAGTCATTGTGACCACTCTGAGGCTTCTTCCTGTTTTTTTTGCCACCTCCAGGAATGTCATTGTGCCACTCTATGACTCATGCTGCTGCGGCGACTCCTGCCGTGCCTACACAACTGTGTCATTGTGACCACACTGTGGCCTAATACTTGTTTTGCCACCTCCAGAATGTCATTGTGCACTGCCTGACCTCGTACTGCTGCTGTTGTGGACCTCTACACTGCTGTATTGTGCCACTCTGTGGCCCCGAACCTAATGCTGTTTTGCCACCTCCAGAAATGTCATTGTGCCACTGCTGACCTGCGTACTGCTGCTGTTGTGACCTCTTACACTGTGTGATTGGTGACCTTGTGGCTAATACTGTTTTGCCCACCTCCAGAATGTCATTGTGCCACTGCCTCATGACCTGTATGCTTGGCTGTTTTTTGACCTCTACATGTGTGATTAGTGCCAATTGTGGCCTAATACTGTTTTTGCCACCTCCAGAATGTGATTGTGCACTTTTGACCTCATGTGCTGCTGTGCTGATTCCGTGTCCTCCCCACACTGTGTCATTGTGCCACTTTCTGTCCTCATGCTGCTGCTGTGGCTGCTGCAGTGTCCTCCACACCGTGTCATTTTTTTTTTGTGCCACTGCCTGAATCATGCTGGCTCCGCTCGTGAACCTCCTCTCTCAGTCATTGTGCCATTCTGTGGCTTCCTCTGTTTTGCCTCTCCATGAATGTCAATTGTGCCACTGCCTGACCCTCATGCTGCTTGCCGCAGTGACCTCCGCTCTCAGTCATTGTGACATTTCTGTGGTTCCTCCTTGTTTTGCCTCAACCTCCAGAATTCATTGTGCCACTGCCTGAACACTCATGCCTGCATGCCGCTGTGACCTCCATCCCGTCTCCAGTCATTGTGCCATTCTGTGGCTTCTCTTGTTTTGCCACCTCCAGAATGTCATTGTGCAATCTGCCTGACCTCATTGGCTGCTCGCCTCCGGTTGACCTCCGCTATCAGTCATTGTGTCCATTCTGTGGCTCCTCCTGTTTTGCACCTCCGAATGTCATTGTTGCCACTGCCTGACTCATTACTGCTTGCTGTTTGACCTAACTCTCAGTCATTGTGCCACTCTGTGGCTATCCTGTTTTTGCCACCTCCAGAACTGTAATTGTGCCACTGCCTAAATAATCATGCTTTGCTGCCGTGACCTCTGCTCTCAGTCTTTGTGCCATTCTTGGGCTTCCTCATTTGTTTTGCCACCCTCCTGAATGGTCATTGTGCCACTGTCTGACCTCATGCTGCTGCTGGTGATGGCTGCTGATGCGTGTCCTCCACACTGTGTTAATTGTGCCACTTTCTGACCTCCATGCTGTGCTGTGGCTGCTGCCGTGTTCCTCCTCACTGTGTCATTGTGCCACTTTCTGACCTCATGCTGCTGCTGTGGCTGCTGCCGTGTCCTCCACACTGTGTCATTGTGCCACTCTCTGACCTCATGCTGCTGCTGCGACTCCTGCCGTGCCCTCCACACTGTGTCATTGTGCCACACTGTGGCCTAATACTGTTTTGCCACCTCCTGAATGGACTTTGTGCCAACTGGCTGACCTCGTACTGCTGCTGTTGTGACCTCTACACTGTGTGATTGTGCCACTCTGTGGCCTAATACTGTTTTGCCACCTCCAGAATGTCATTGTGCCACTGCCTGACCTCGTACTGCTGCTGTTGTGACCTCTACACTGTGTGATTGTGCCACTCTTTGGCCTAATACTGTTTTGCCACCTCCAGAATGTCATTGTGCCACTGCCTGACCTCGTACTGCTGCTGTTGTGACCTCTACACTGTGTGACTTATTCCTCATAGTCTGGGAGTAGTTCATGTGTTTTTTTGCAAACTGTATGCCGGCTTTCATATGTCTTGCACTGAGGAGAGGTTTCCGTCGGCCGCACTCTACCATAGAGCCCCGACTGGTGGAGGCTGCAGTGATAGTTGACTTTGTGGAACTTTCTCCCATCTCCCTACTGCATCTCTGGAGCTCAGCCACAGTGATCTTCTTGACATCTCTCACCAAGGTAATTCAAATTATGTCTAAGTCTGCACTTTTCTACATATTCCTCCAACCTATCTTCAAAGTCACAATTATATTGAACCAGTTTGTCTATCTCATCTTTAAAAACCTCACATTCACAAACAGTACCTATAGATCTAGCGATATTAATTTCTTGCTCAATTTTCTCAAACTGACCGTGCATCTGTGCTTTTTCTGAGTACCATTGTAATTCCTTTTATTCTACAATCTCTTTCATTTTCACTAGCATGTGTAAGAAATTTGCTAACTTCTCTTTCTTTACATTCTTACTTAACTTTTTACTTTAATATTTGCATTCTGACTATCACTCTGCATCACCAGGTCATTAAATTGATGTGTCAGTGCATCATCTGAAAAAGTTTTAAAACTTGCAAAGGCATACTTTTCAACAAATTTAGTTATAATTTCCATTCTCCTTATCAACCCTTTAACAAAATGAACTGTTCTACAGCAACTTACAAAAACAAAGACAGCAGTTTGTCACACAAAAACAAACAAATCCGTGAAAGAACTGTGCTAAATAGTACCTTAACAAACAACAAAAACAAATCAGTGAAGACAGGTCACGACAATAGGGACCAAGATTGTTTACAATCTTCCCTCAGGCAGTCACACACAGAATATTGTGACTTCACCTATGCCTGACTGAAAATAACAGATCCAAGCCAAGAGTGATCTCCTATTGAAGCATAAGGCTACTTCCCGTCAACTTGAGGCTCAGAGAAATTATTTCTCTTCCCAATTTCTTCTTGAAGATGTCTGGTGTATCCTCTAGATCTATGAGCACTTAAGTCAACAGTGTATGTACCCTAACTAGCCAGCAACAATTCAACAAACAGGTAAACAGAAAACAGATAAATACTTAAAGGGGTGTTATCGTTTGAGCTGCTCGTGCTGTTCAGCTAATTTTCTCAGATTGAGTTTGAAATCCAGGGGCGAGTCTCTCCTGTCAGCAGGCGTGTCTCTCCTCCCAGGAGGCGTGTCTCCCCTCACTGAAGAACTGTGACATCATCATTTTGTTTAAAGCAGGGGATGCAGAAGGTTGTTGTCTGGATATAACAGCTCTGTAGCCTCCTGCATGCTTCTTATGTCTGCAGCCTTGAGGCTCCAAACTCCAGCAAGCAACTGTCATATGTTTTAGTTTACACACAACTGAAAGCCAGCAGCTCTTACTTCTAGTGGTGTTCATCCAAATTGTACTGACAACAGGCAGAGATCTTTACTCTACTACAAATGTCAGCTTCAAGTAAAGACCTCTGCTTGCTGTCAATGACATGTGAGTGAAAACATTGGGGAGAGAAGCAAATCAGCTTTGAGAGAAGGCCCTGCTCAGCTTGTAACTAACTTGGGTTGGTGGTAGACTATTGATTTTACAAGGAAGGGGTTTGGAGTTCTAGTCCCTCACAGGGTATATTTTTTTCCCCCCCTAAATTCTACACATATGTAGAGAGACCTAAAATATATATGTTAATCTCTATAATGATATATATATACACATACAGGGCTCCCCTATATCATGTCTCATCCCCCAGAATATATACATTGTATCACATATGTTGGAAGTGCTTGGTGTGACTGCAAGGATGGGACACTATATAGGGGAGCTTTGTGTGTGTATATGAATAAAATTATATATGTCTACACATATATTTTCATATCTTTACAAATGTGTACAAATTTTAAAGAAAAAAAAAAAAAAGAACTGATTGGGGTTGAACTCACAACCTCTCTGTTGCAGAGTTGATCACCTAAGCACTGTACTATATAAGCAGCTGATAAAGGTGCAGTGTTGAATCCTTATGTTATACACTACAGGTGATGATGTCATAAGGAGGCGGGACTTGCATTCGATCTGAGGAACAGAACGCCTTCTTTTCCAAGTAGCAGCTTAAGGACTGGATCTGTGAGGAGGTTAATTGGCAAAAGCCCCTTAAACAGCCAGTAATTGCCCAGAACATTGACCCTAAAGCGGGGAGATGAGTATAGAGCCAGCAGACCTTGGTTTCACTATCGATTTTAACAGCTCAGAGGGGAGTAAACACAGAGTGTGCAGGCAGCCAATCACAGTGCAGGGGCGTGGCCGGGGCGTTTCCTGTCTAGGGGAGTATCCCAACAGGCTGAATGAAATGTCAGCCAGCCAATCACAGTGCAGGGGGCGTGTCTAGGGTGCGAGAATCGACCAGGGGGCGTTCTGACCAGCAACAGCAGAAATAAAAGACAGATTTACAGAGATGCTCATATCTGCTAAACCAAGTGACAGAGGTAATGCAACTCAATTACAAAAGTGCTTATTTTTACTGTCCCCATAATCTGAGACATGATCTTTGTAACGATAAAACCCCTTTAACTAGATAAGCTGATAAACAAGCAAAAAGTTAAACAGGCCTGAACTTAATAGACTAACATTAATAAACATCAAGAAACATATAAAATACAATAATGTACAGTATATAACCCAAATAAGGAGCTTATACTTACCAACTAAGAGTGTCCGCTCATTGATGCAGTATTCTTCAGAACTTCAGGTGAATGTCCAGGTTTCCCTCAGTAGTCCACGAACCAGCGTATCACTTTGTCCACCCAAAGAATACTTGACCTTGGTTCCAGTTTTCTTGAAGTGGTTGTTGGTGCAGTTTTATGCCAGAAACTTCTTACAGGAACTTTGATGAAGCAGAGTTAAATTCTGGGTTCTGCGTAGAATGTTGTTTTCCACGATCTGACAGGGTGCAAAATGTTATAAGTATGCTTATTTATTACTAATATTATCACTGCCTATCCTGTCCTGTAGTTTCTATGAATGATGAAGAATCAAAGCTTAAAAGAAAGAGTTAGTTTACTTAAAAGAATAAAATAAAGTTAATAAGTAACAGAGTATATGGCATAACCTTACTTCAGTGTCCTTACAATGGGAAATGACATAAGCATTAAAACATAAACTATCTACCTAATATAACATATCATAAATTACATTACCTACCTAACATAACTACATGACTAACTAACATAAAATGCCGACTATCTAACTTTGCCTCGTATATATACAGACTGAAGCCACATCCACACCTTCACACGCCCACGGTTCTACCCCTTACTATGATATCTTCTGACCTCCTTTATGGTTGTTTTGTCCAATCATCTTCCAGTTATATGAAATCCATGATTTGTTGTAATAGCCTCCACTTCCTGATGATGGGGTTGTGGTACTTGAAATGTCCCCAAAGACCTTACTAGGCCTGAGGCTTTGTCACACCAGTAAACAGTCAACAGCACACCAGTAAACAGTCAACAGGGCATGAGACAATGGATGTCACCCCAAGCTTATTTACCCTTTGTTGCCATCACTGAGTGAACAATGGTTATGTTGACTAGTGTTGATCAAACTATTAGAGAAAAGTTAAGTTTGAGTCGAACATCTCGATTTTCTCAAACTCGAACCGACCCGAACTTTTTACTGTTCGTTCGAGTAAATGTTCGAGTTCGACATGGCATTTTGACACGCCATTTTAATAGTTTTCAGCACCTTTCTGCACTTTTGGCGGCCATCCAGTCAGTGCAGAGCACAGAGAAGTGTCAAAAACGTAATCGCTGAGGTATATGGCTCTCATTGACTGTTAAAATCCAATGAGCATGTTATATATATTTCACTGTATTGTATTCTGAACGCCATTTTTAGCTCACTCTCTGTACTGTACAGACTGCTCTCTGTATCAAGACTTAGTTAGATAGCATTTTCCTCTCCATAGAGAGCAATAGTTATGGAGTTTGGTATTGCTGGCTGCATCTTTCCCACACCCAGAAGCTGTTATTTGGCGACATTTGCAGGATCACATAACGCCTAACTCTCTTATACATGGATATATATTATACAGAGTGCTTGGATTTGCTAAATCATACTCAGTGCCCAAAAGTTCAGTTTTTGCAGTTTTGGGGGTTCAGTAATTGTATAACACACCATCTCCAAATCTCCTATACAAAGAAATATATTTAAAATGGTTGGTTGGTGAAAATTATTCTGAGTGGAGAAATGCCTGCAGAGGCGTAAGTTCAAGTTCTTGGGCCCTGGTACAAAAAGTGAAATGGGGCCCGCCCGTTACCAGGGCTGCCATCAGTCATCTATTAACCGTTTCAGGGCCCCATACAGCCAAATCAAATGGGGCCACCACCCATTACTAGTTCCTATTTTTTAACATATCAGTGGGCCCCCTTTTTGATTAGGGCCCCTGACAGGAGTACTTCCCGTATTGCCCTATTGGCATCCCTGCCAGTTACCATGTGCCATTTCCAATACCGGTGTCTTCTTATGTGTCAAAGGGGCTTTTGAGCCCCCTCAGGGCTCCATAGCAACTGCTACCGCTGCACCTCCTATAGCTGCGCCCCGGCTTGCAAGCTGTCCTCATCTTTTCAGTTAGTCATTGAAAGGAATGAAGTATTTTGGCCTCTCAATTTTTTTTCTGCCAATGTTCCACGTATCCAGTTTACTGTTATGGATGGTAATTCCAGCTTCTCCTCACCTGTATAGGTATAAAAATTAACCGGAACAACTACTCCCATTGACTTTAATGGGATTTGTGTTCGAGTTCGAATTGAACCTCGAACCGAACACCACTACTGTTCAAAGATCGACTTGAACATTTTACTGTTCGCTTATCACTAATGTTGACCAACTGGACATAATTGCCATCACAACTAGCTATTATCTGTTCCATCCTTGTTTCTTTTAAGTAGAACCTGCTTAGAACACAATTGTCTCCATTCACACCTGGATACCATCCCTAGCCAGTTTCTTTTTGCTACTATCTGCAGATCATGTTAGATATATCTTATGTCCAGATTTTAATATCCATGTTGAATCCAACAACTGGAAAGCAGAGTCCACTAAACCAACAAGTTGCAATGTCATTGTAGTCCACACCTACAAGTAGTGAGACCCCCTAGAGGCTGTACAGCATATAACATATCACTATAGGGGTGGCACAGGCAGAAAGGATAGGACAGTAGATAGCTCACTGGTCCTGACCTGCTGTGTAGATATGTTCTTTAGGTTCTCCCTTTCTGCTCTGACCCAATGGAGTTAGCTCAGCAGGTGCTGAAAACTGTATTTAATCAGTAGATAATACAGTATTAATGTCCTTTATTGCTCATGCACACTGTATAATAGCACACCTGTTGTCAGTGTACAAAAAAGACAGGTTCCAACATATGGGCAGCAGAGTCAGTCCTCCTCTACTGGTCTGCACATATAAATAAGAGAAGTCAGTAGAGCGCTGACCTTTCCTAGTATTTAGCATGCTGCGTGTAGGAATATCGGGGCAGTGCTGGGTGACAGACCTGCTTCTCCACTGTTTTAGAAACATTGCACCTACTTTGAAACGCCCTACTCCACATTGCCACCATTGGATTTTACAAGTAGCGGTGCCACAATTTGTTTAAAAATTTTTAAGGAGATAAATTTTACATTGGTTATGTGTCACCCCTAAATTCTGCCACCCTAGGCACCCGCCCACGAATGCCTAGAGACGAATACGGCCCTGCTGATGTCGAATCAAAAGTGATGTGAAACTAAAAGCGACATCTAACTGAGATCACCACCACACTAGAAGCGCCAGGGAATGGTAAGTAAACCCTTACAAAAGAAATAAAAAAGCCTGAACTTTAATTACATATTTGGGTTACAAATTAGTTTACGGTGATTTTTTGACACTGATCCCAAAAATTGATTTGGACCCCACCAAAATTGCATGGAATTGCGTCAATTCGGGTAGAATTTCACTTTGATGTGAATTCAAAGTGCATCACAATTTATGTTTTAGGTTTTTTTTTTTGCTTTTGTCAATTTTAGTTGCAAAACAGAAGTGCAAAACAGAAGTGCCAGATGTCTCCATTTTTTCATAAAGAATTTCCATCCCAGTAAATTAAACTACCAAATAAGCTAAAATTCTGCATTAACCCCTGGGGGAGGCCATTATAGAATCAGAGGCAAGTGGCCAGTAAGACTAGAAGAAGAAGAGTTGAGGACTATATGAATATGATAACCACAGGAGAGTAAGTGACCTTTATTAAACTATAGTGGTAAAACTTAATGTTATTAATTGGTCTAATAACTCTGACATCACTGGTACAGTGTGGGTAATTTGTGATGGAAGAGGATGATGAGCAGAGTTAGTCTTCCCAGTAAAGGCTATGACATTGGAAACTATTTTCTTACAAGATATTGTAGAAATTTAAAGGAAGGTTTAGTTTATGAAATTTGTTTTCAAACACTATATTATAAGATTCTGGCTTAATAAAGGACCCTCATCTCTGAGAGGAGAGAGAACAACCAAACGGTATCTTGTTCTGGAAGACCCAGCATTACATCTAAAGCCCATTGATCTAAATTTGAATTCTTTAATGCTTCATATTTATCACGCTGATTAGGTGGTGGATCCAATGGTTCACCATTAGAGATGGCAATAACCATGCCAGGGAGCAGAGTCTCTGCTTTCACAGCCTCCACTTCTAAGAAGAAGGGCTTTTCTGGGTTCGGATGGGTCAAGATGGGTGCTTAGGCAAATGCAGCTTTAAGATGAGCAAACGCATCTTGAGCTTCAGACACCCAGAGTCTGGGGTCATTGCTTTTCTTGGTAAAGGCCACAATGAGTGCTACCAGGGTGGAGAAATGGGGAATGAACTAGTGGTAGCAATGGACAAAACAAACTGAAGAGCCGCTGAAAGTTTTTCTGGGTCCATCTGCAAACCTCTGTCAGAGACAATGTATCTGACAAAGGGCAGACTGGTTTGTTCAAATAAACATTTCTCGAGTTTGGCATAGAGATGATTTGTTTGCAACCATTTAAGAAACAGACATATGTAGCCCCAATGTGACTTTAGGTTGTGAGAAAAGACCGAGATGTTGTTGACATAGACCATCCAAATTCAAATAACAGTGGCACACTATGGACTAAGGAAACCATCAAATGGGACATAGGAAATTTGGAAAAAACATTACTGCTAACTAGGATACATGAAAAAATTGAGGTTCTTAGTTCACACTTTTGGTCAAAAATGTTAAGCCCACCTCCCAATCTTCAAGGGGACCTCAAATGCAGGTGGGTCCTACGCTATTGTTACCTCTATGGGGTCCTGTTCAGACCTGCATACTTCAGGGAGCGAAGATACCTGCTTCAAAGAACACTGCACTGAACAGGACCCAATAGAGGTAACAATAGCGTAGGACCCGAAAGATCTTGTTGACAAAATCCTGAAAGACTGCCTTAGCATTGCAGAGTCTAAATGATATTGCCATCCATTCAAAGTCTCTATCGTGGGTGTTAAAGGTAGTCTTCCATTCATCTCTCTCTAGGATATGAATCAAATTGTAGTTCTCCTGGCAGATCAAGCTTAGTAAATAAATTGTCCCCCTTTAATATGTCAAAGACTTTGGAAATGAGGGGCAATAAATACCAGTTTTTGATGGTGATCTTGTTTAGACCTTGGTATGTAAGGGTGAGAAGTGTATTTCGATGTTTACAGTAGGTTAATTCAAAGGGTTAAGTGTTTTAAGTGTTGAGACAGTGAAGCTGTCTCTGCAGCCAATCAGTGTGCAGCAGTTAAGTGGGGAGACAGTGGAGCTAGGTCTGCAGCCAATCAGTGTGCAGCACTTAAGTGGGGAGACAGTGAAGCTAGGTCTGCAGCCAATCAGTGTGCAGCAGTTAAGTGGGGAGACAGTGAAGCTAGGCATGCAGCCAATCAGTGGGATGACAGCAGCTAAGTGGGATGACAGTGAAGTTGGGCCTGCAGCCAATCAGTGTGCAGCAGCTAAGTGGGGAGACAGTGAAGCAGTTCTAGTTATGTTCCAGTAAAATAGCTGATCTTCCTACCCATCAGCCGGCAGTGGATAGGACAGGCTGGGTGGTGGTATAAGCCCTACTCACAGATTTACCAGAAAGACATAGAGGAAGAGAGAAGTACAGGATATAAGAGGAGAGAAGTACAGGAGACTGAAAAGAGGGGATTGTGTAAATCCCGTATTAGGTACATAGTGGGTAGAGAGTGTTGGCTGTCCTGAACAGTAGTTCTGAAGAGAGCAGGCCAGAACAGTTTGTCCTGAACAGTCGTGCCAAGGTAACCGTTAAGTCCTTTAGGCTCAGTGACTGAAGAGACTGGAGGGAGGCTGCAGAGAAAAGAGAGGAAAATAAAGGTTAATTGTCCAGGGAGCAATTTAAGAGAGGAAGTCTAGTACTATACGCTATGATGAATGCGATATCCTGTGACAAGAGTGAAGTGTAACGTTCATAAGATATGAAAGTCTGAAGATCCCTGGAACCAATCTTGTTTGTTGCTGCTTTACGTGCCGGTGCACCACACCTCACGACACCACCTGGTAAAGCAGTAATCAACATATTACACGCGCATGGTTTCTCAACTTTACAGGTAATCTATGAACCGTCCTTCTTTTCAATAAAATAAAATCCGGCACAGGCAGGAGAGGATCATTTTTACTAAAGCCTTCCTGCAGATTTTCTTTGATTTAGGCCGACATGTCCTGGGTCTCAGGCACCAACAAGGCGTATATTCTTCCACGTGGAGTGGTGGAGCCAGGCAAAAGATACACAGGGCAGTCAAACGTCTGGTGAGGAGGAAGGTTCTCAGCTAGCTTCTCAAAGAAGACATCTGCAAATTCTTAATATGGAACGAGAAGTTCAGGAATCAGAGTGAGGGCGAAGGAGCTGGTTGGGTTGGACGAGATAGCAAGAGGCACCGAGAGTGGCAGAGAATGACCTTCCAATGAATGACCTTGCCTGTTTTCCAGTCCAGTACTGGGGCGTGAGTTCGCAGTCATGGGATGCCAAGGAGGATGGCACAAGTGGAGTGTGGAAGGACATAGAGGGCAATTTCTAACTTGTGTAGGGCCCCAACCATTTGTGTCTGAGATTCAGTACAGAACTGAATGGCGCCAGAGAGGACCTCTCCGGCCATGGAAAAAATCAGCTGAGGCCTGTCTAATTGAGAGACTGGTAGATGGTAACTGGAAACCAGAGACAGGTGGATAAAGTTTCCAGTGGAGCCTGAATCCAGGAAGGCAGAGACTTAAAAGTTGACACTGGATGAAGAATGGAGGATGATCTACATAGTCAGTTGTTGAGAAAATTTATTTTCGCCTAAGGTCGCCTCTCCCATGAAGCCTACGCACTGGTGTTTCCCAGGCAGTCTCTCAAGAAATGTTCCATGCCACCACAATACAAGAAGAGATTCCTCTGTCAAGTGGACTCTCTTCACTTGCATAAGTTCATCACGAGGAAGCATTGGTGGTCACATTGGAGGTCATGGGAAGACTGGTGGGTGGTAAGGAAGTCTGTGAGGCTGGGAAGATTGTCTTTGAGATGACATTACAGAGGATTCCAATGAAGTCTTGTAGATTAAGGCCATGTTCACACAGCTTATTTGGCTATGGATTGGAGCTGTACTGCGCGCCGGATTTGCGCTGCAGTACGGCTCCAATCCATCGCAGTAATTACGGTAATCCACTGTTCTCATAGAGAACAGTGGATTCCGTCGCTCCTACCCGCTAGGCGAATCCGCCGGGTGGGGAGAAAGTCACCTGCACATTATCCAGGCGCAATACGCGCCGTGGATAATGCAAGTCTATGGGGCCGGCGAGCGGCGCCCCCGCCGCGCCCCTTATTCAAGCCGGAATTGCGAGCGCAATCCGGCTCGCAATTACGGCTTGAATAAGCCGTCTGAACATTGCCTAACTGTCAATGGGCCGCCTAGCTCCCAGAGGGTTGTGACCCAGGCCAAGGCTTCACCAGAGAGTTGTCTAATAATAAAGACTACTTTGGCTCGATCTGTGGGAAACTGACATCAACATGGATCACATATTAGTATAGAAAACTGTGATAGGATTTGGAGTTCCATTGTTAGGAGGTGACAGTGGCATGTGCAGGCTGGGATTAGCGATGGCAGGTGGAAGTGGGACCACAGTGGGTGCAAAAGCAACTACAGGAAGATGTTCTCTAATAACCTGGAGCAGCAGCCAGGTCGTGGATGTAAGGCAGAGGCAACTGACGCAATCCATGACCAGTTTTACTGTCACACTGGTGGAGTGATGGACCCACTGAGTCACTGCGAAAGATGATAATTACCATGCCATGGAACAGACTCTAAGGAGCCCCCAGTAATCACCAGAGCCTGCCACTAGGAAGGATGGACTTGGCAGCAAGAAATTCCCAGGTCACTACCCCTGAAGTGGTTGCTTGTGTTGGCAGCCTTGGTACCATGTGAGGTACAAGAGGGACAGGCTGAGATGTAGTAGAAGGTACAGGTAAATGTTCAGGGCAGGCGGCAGGCAGGAGAAAAGTCAGGAACTCATGAGCCAATGTTCAAAACTGGGAAATATAACATGAGCAATAAGGCACTAGCGTACTGGAAAATACACCAACAACTGATTTCTATCACTATACACATAACCAACCAAACAATCATATAATCATGCCTGCTAAGGTATATGGCATAATAAAAAAAATAACAAACATGGGGTGAAACTTATTTCACAACTGTAAAAGTTTATACAATTCAGTTGGTAACATATAATGTTACAAAGAAATCTATAATTTGTTCTCCACAACTCAAAACCTGAAACAGATACATAATCTTAAAACCAATGATATAATAAGAGGCAACACATTTCCTCCTTGCTTAAGGGGTTGATAATACATGTTTATGGCAGGTGGATTATGACTAGTAAATTATTATATTATGGACTTTTCTTTAAGCTTAACTTTGCCCTGTAGGACCAAGTGCAAAACACACCCTCTGATTTCTAGGCTATTTTCATCTCCATTCCATTACAGTTTTCTATCAACCATGACGTCTGCTGATGTGAGAGACGAGCTGGACTGCTCCATCTGTCTGACCACTTATACAGACCCTGTAATGCTGAGATGTGGCCACAACTTCTGCCGGCTCTGTATTGATCGTGTGCTGGATACACAGGACGAGGCTGGAGTTTATTCCTGTCCTGAATGCAGAGAGGAGTTTCAGCAGCGGCCTGCACTGATGAGGGACATAGCTCTGCGTAAGATAATGGAGAATTTACTGATTACTCAACCAAAACAGACAGAAACTAGGATCTGCTGCACTTACTGTGTGGACTCTCCTGTACCTGCTGTGAAATCCTGTTTGCACTGTGAGGCTTCTCTGTGTGATAAACACATAAAAGTCCACAGCAAATCAGCAGAACACGTCTTATCCGAACTCAGCACTTCCCTTAAGAAAAGGAAATGTTCTGTCCATAAGAAGATCCTGGAATATTACTGCACTGAGGACGCTGCTTGTATCTGTGTGTCCTGCAGCTTGACCGGAGATCACCGAGGACACCGGGTGGAGATGCTGGATGAGGCCTCTGAGAAGAAGAAGGGGAAATTGAGAAATATTCTCCAGAAACTGATCACCAAGAGAGAGAGACTGAGAAAAGAGTCCAGAGTCTGGAGGAGCAAAGGAGAAAAGCTCAAGAGAAAGCAGCTGGAGAAGCCGAGAGAGTCACTGCCCTGTTTACAGACAACAGGAGATGGCTGGACGACCTGGAGAAGAGGGTCCTGAGTGAGATCTCCAGGCAGGAAAAGGAAGTATCACTCTCATCCTCCGCTCTGATCCAGCAGCTGGAAATAAAGAAGGACGAGCTGTCCAGAAAGATGAGACACATTGAGGAGCTGTGTAACATGACAGATCCACTGACTGTCTTACAGGAACCAGACACAGGTGACTTGTGTGATCCTGAGGAGGGGGGAGGTGATGAGGACACAGGGGGACATGATAAACAGCCCCATGATGTAGATGATCTGGATGTGGCTGGGATCTCACACACATTCCACACATTATGTAACATAATAACAGGTATAAGGAGCGGGATCTATGTGGAGGGTCCTGCAGACATATTACTGGATGTAAACACAGCTGGTAATTTTATCCATCTATCAGACAATCTAAAAACTGCAACCTGGACACGAGAGAAGCAGAATCGTCCAGAAACAGCAGAGAGATTCCAATATCCACAGGTGATGAGCAGCAGGAGATTCTCCACGGGACGACATTACTGGGACATGGAGAGCAGTAGGGCAGGAGAGTGGAGTGTGGGTATGTGTTATCCCAGTATAGACAGGAGAGCTATTTCAGTCATTGGAGATGATAACAAGTCCTGGATTTTGAGGAGATATAATTATAAGTATTCAGTGATTCATGACAATAAAGAGAACCAGTTACCTGGTAAAGTCTCTGGTTATAGAGTCAGGATCTGTCTGGACTATGAGGCCGGTCAGCTGTCCTTTTATGAGCTGTGTGACCCCATCAGACACTTACACACCTTCACGGCTACCTTCACCGAACCCCTTCATGTTGTATTATGTGTGTGGGAAGGTTCTTTAAAGATATCAGGGGCAGGCAGCAACTGGAAGAAACCATCAAAGCTTACAAACTTACTCTCTGGGTACAGAGGACATTGGATGAAGTGACAGGTACGTAGGGCCTCATGTATGAAAACTGTCTTGGTGCAAGACTTTCTTTGTTGCCCATAGAAACCATTCAGTGATCCCCTTTCAATTTTTCAGAGCATCATATGAAATGAAAGGGGAACTCTGACTGGTATATGGTATATAGCTGTATAATACAAAAACAAGTATAGCATAGCAGAATACATTTTTCCATACAACAGTATCTAGTAAGAAATGTACATGTAAAATGTAAAGGTCTTTTGCGATTGGAACTTATGGGTGACGAATGCCACTGTTTGAGACATCTGCCGAAGATGTAGGTCCTGGTTTGTACATTAAGCAGATGCAAAAAACACAAAGTGAGCCGAGACTAAGGTTAGCAATTTATCTTCCTTGAGTCTCTGCAGTAGGTTTTTGATTTAAAATTAAGTCAGGCTGGTTTGTCCTGACCCAAATTTTGCTGGCCATTGAGGGGAAATCAAGCAACCAATCACTAGCTTCTTTCCAGACAGGAAAAAGGAAGGAATTCATTCAACACAAGTTATAAGAGGCTTCAGATTTGTTATTTCACAGAGAACACAAGTATTGACTAAAACAGACCTATCAGGAGATTTCATAAGTCCTCTTCAATCCTTCAACTTCCGACAGTCCACTGTTGTTCCAGGTAATACCATACAGGTCGTCTTACAGGCCACATGGCAATGAATCTGCCTCTGGTCACTAGTCCTTCCTAGGCTGAAGACTATTGCTCTTCTTCGGAATCAGGTAGAGACATTCTGGCCCAACACACATTTTGTTGGAATTGCGGGAAAATCGTGCTATCCATCACCAATCTGTTTTCAAACAGTAAAAAGGAAGGTCATTATTCAGCTGAATTCTGTACTTCCCTTTTCTTTTCGAGAAAAAGGCTGGTGATCGGTCTCACCATTTTTCTATGATCGGCAAAACCTGTCCATTATTCTTTACACCTACTAATAAATATTATGTTTTTTTTTATCAGTACAATTATTGAGAACCTCATCATTTTATACCATTAAGGTTGATTATTATTACATTTATGATCTAATGACAAGTAATGTGCTTTTATTTTTATCAGTTTGTATAATTTGTAGAGATCAAAGGTCTGTGTATGCAACTGGTGGGAAATTTTTGGGATAATAGAAAACTGGGTATGTAACTGATGGCTACCTGTATCTTTATTACTTATTTGTTCCTTTAGGGTCACAATTTGTATCTTCTATGTCACACACTTCAATTATACATCAAATACAGGAGTCAGGGGTGCAGCTAAAAGCACATAGGCTCTGGTGAAATACTTAAGGCTATGTCTACACAGCACAGTAATACCGTTGTTTTTTCGGCAGATTCAGTATTTTGAATCTGCCGAAAATCTGACATTACCCTGTGCTGCGTAAACAGCAATGAATAACCAATGATGTAGTCTATACAGTATATATTTTTTCCTGTCAAGTTTAAAATCCGGTGAAATATGCACCATGTTGTATAATCCGTTAAATTCACCGTCGGCCCAGTACATTGAATCTGCGCCAAAAACTGTGGGTCAGCAAATGGCATTCCACCTGGAGTGTTATCAGTCTTACGCCCACATTTCTTCTTGCCAGTTATTGGTGTTTGTTGCTGAGATTTTGTGCAATTCATGTCCATTTGTGCATTCTCTGGTTGCCTGTTCTGATCAGTGACACGGTACACTAAAACAGTGGTCTACTGCAGACAGATCTGGGTCTTGGGCCACTTAAACACTCTGGGCGACATGTATGATCTGGCTTTCCGCCTGTTTTTTGGCGTATACTGCGCCTCCCAGCCCGAATCCCACTGTCGGACACAGGGATGCGGTGTTAGGCGCAGTGTTCGCCACTTTCAGCTGCGCCCCGCTCGAAAGGGCGGGCAATGGGCGCGGTTTAGGCGCGGTGTAGGCGTTCCGGGGCGGGACGCGCCACGCTCGAAAACTCCGAGGCATGTACGATGGCGAGTCGGCAAAGCGAGGCGCAGTGCAGCGCTCGGCAGCGGCAACAGGCAGACCTGGTTTATTTTGGTCTAAATGCTCCGGCCCGGGCGAAGTAAGCAGGATCGGAACAGCGAGGAAGAGATAGAAGATCGCGACAGAAATCTCGGGCTCCGCTCCGTGCAGCGGAAGATTCCGAAAAAAAATCGCCTTTATAAAGGCGGAAAACAGTGTCAGAAAAGAGCTGAACCTCAAAAGTAAACATAATTAAAAAAAAAATCACTTCCAAATATCTAGAACGGCGCAATATCAAGAAAAATAGGATATTGGAATTGCCCGGGAAATACAGTTAATTTAAATTCTGAAAGCTATTCTCATTGGTCGGCAGAAACCGTCCAATCAGAATAGGAGCGACATTTAAACCATTAAAAACCAAAGGAGAACTATTGACCAATCAGAATCGACGGCGGGACAGTTAAAAATACAGTAAAAATGCAGAAAAGAGCTGATTGGTTGAGCTAGCGGGGGCTTGGCCCTTATCTCGGCCAATCAAATAGGACGACAAAGTCCCATTTAGGCCTATGGAGAATTTTGAACCAATAAAGAATCAACGGCGGGCAGTTCAAAATACAGTAAAAAGGCAGAAAAACGCTGATTGGCTGAGCTAGCGGGGGCTTGGCTATCCCCGCCAATCAGAGCGCGAGCTACTTCTCCCATTGTAGTCTATGAGAGATGGGCCAATGCAATCTCGGCGCCCAGCGCCGTGCGGCATGGAGAATGAATAAAAAAATCATTTTGATTAAGTGTAAAACATTATCACATAAAGAGCTAAAACCTTCTGTAAAAAAAAATCAGTTAAAAAACCCCCAAAACGCGTTTTTTCGCCGAGATCGGCGCTACATAGGGAATTTCAATAGAGAGAATCGCCGGGAAATACAGTAATTCAAATTGTTTAAGCTCTTCTGATTGGTCGGCATAAACCAGCCAATCAGAATAGGAGTGACAGGGACCCATTATAACCTATGGAGAAAAATTGACCAATCATATTCAAAGGCCGGGACAGTTCAAAATACAGGTAAAAAGGCAAGAAACACCTGATTGGTTGAAACGCCGGGGGCTCGTCCAGCTTAGCCAATCAGAGCGCGAGCTACTTTCTCATAGAGTTCTATGGGGAAAAGAAAATCAGAGCGAGCTCTGTGATTGGCTAATTTAAAAGAGGCGTGGTTATTTGGACCAAAAAGGGAGAAGGCGAGCGCGCTCCCATGGGTTTTCTAATGCAATCTGAAATAAAACTGTACATTTGGGCCCAAATCAAATTATAAGACTACAAAGTTGTCCCGATGTGTATATAAAATTAATAATAATATGGGGGTAACGAAAAAAAATTTTTAATTCAATAAAATCATGTTTATTTCTTTATTTTCGTTATCCAGGGATCAATAGTATGGGTGCAACGAAAACTTCTGGAGTCTTATCATTTGATTTCGGGCATGTACAGTTTTATTTCCGATTGCATTAGAAAACCCATAGGAGCGTCGCTCGCTCCCCCCATTTGTCCAAATAACCGCGCCTCTTTTAAATTAGGCAATCACAGAGCTCGCTCTGATTTTCTTTTCCCCATAGAACTCTATGAGAAAGTAGCTCGCGCTCTGATTGGCTAAGCTGGACGAGCCCCCGGCGTTTCAACCAATCAGCTCGTTTCTGTCTTTATACTGTATTTTGAACTGTTCCGCCTTTAATTTTGATTGGTCAAAACTTCTCCATAGGATATAATGGGTCTTTGTCGCTCCTATTCTGATTGGTCAATAGTTCTCCATAGGTTTTAATGGGACACCGTCGCTCCTATTCTGATTGGCTGGTTTTATGCCGCCCAAATGAGAAGAGTTTAAAACAATTTGAATTACTGTATTTCCCGGCAATTCTCTATAACCCAATTCCTTATGTTGCGCCGGTCGCGGCGACAAATGCATTGTTCTAGATTTTATTAATGTATGTTTATAGAATGTTTCAGCTCTTGTTCAGAGAATATTTTACACTTAATAAAAAGATTTTTTTATTCACACTCCTTGCCGCACGGCGCTGAGCGCCGAGATTTCAGTGCGCCTATCTCTCCATAGACTAGAATGGGAGAAGTAGCTCGCGCTCTGATTGGCTGGGATAGCCAAGCCCCCGCTAGCTCAACCAATCAGCTTTTTTTCAACCTTTTTACTGTATCTTGAATTATCCTGCCTTTGATTTTGATTGGTCAAAACTTCTCCATAGCATATAATGGGTCCCTGTCGCTCCTTTTCTGATTGGCCGAGATAGCCAAGCCCCCGCTAGCTCAGCCAGTCAGCTCTTTTCTGCATTTTTACTGTATTTTGAACTGTCCCGCCTTGGATTCTGATTGGGGCAATAGTTTCTCCATAGGTTTTAATGGTTCACTTTTCTCCTATTCTGATTGGCCGGTTTCTGCCGACCAATGAGAATAGCTTTCAGAATTTGAATTACTGTATTTCCCGGCAATTTCCAATATCCTAATTCTTGATTTAGGATATTGGAAACTGATTTTGATTTATGTATTTTTTATTTTTGAGGTGTGAGCTCTTTTCTGAGCATGTTTTCCGCCTTTATAAAGGCGATTTTTTATTCATACTCCGCACCGACATGTGGAATGATTTCTCGCTGTTCCAGCCTGTCTCGCATCGGAACAGATTTTCGGTGCAGTCCCTTCTGCGCCTAAGTCCCGCACTGCGCCCATGTCCCCGCACTGTGCCCCACACACACTGGCGAGGTGCAGGGAACGTTTCCCCGCATGTACGAGCGCACTGCCTCGGACGGCGATTCTTAGGCGCAGCACCGCACTGCGCCCATGTCCCCGCACTGCGCCCCACACACTGGCCAGGCGCGGCGGACTTTTCCCCGCATGTATGACCGCACTACCTCCGGCGGCGAATCATAGGCGCAGCGCCGCACTGCGCCTCAGTCCCGCACTGCGCCTAACACACAGGCGAGGCGCGGCGGACATAAATCAGGCGCAGATTTCACCGGAAAACTAGCGGAAAAGCGCGCCCCGACCCGGCGAGCTTCATACATGTCGCCCTCTGTCTCAGTAATACTTTCGAACAGATGGGCTATGGGATAACCGTTGGATTTTTCCTTAATGATCTTTCTCAGTAGCAAGACTAGGAAAACAATTACCATAAATACCAAAAATTTAAATCTTAAGTTCACACCATTTAATTTCATCCATAACATTTATATGATTAGGCTAAACCTCAGTATCAGTATTCAGTGCACAAATACAACAGCCAACATGATACCGTGGATCAATATGACAGCTTTGTGCCATTCTACCTGATGCATATCATTCACTTCTCAAACATCACTTGGTCTTTCAGAAATTTGCTCTTCAGTTTTTCTAACAACAGACACATAGTACAACATATATGCAAAGACTATTATACTAAAAAAATTTAGACAAGCCAAAGCCCATATATCTACTTAAGAAACATGTCAAAAAACATTGGTCTATTGTAAGTTATAGAATCTAAGTAATCTTTATAATTGCTGCACCTTGAATGCTGAAGGCCGTTTAACTAAACACAGTTGACGACCACAGTGGAGGAGTCAGTGAAGAAAACGATCCCACCTTCATTCTACACTGCCAGTTATTTTTGACACACATATAAATAATTTTATATATAACGAAGACAAACAAAACGTAAAGCATTCCTCCCGACTTTTATAAATTGCAAAGAGGGGCACATCAGGCCATGCCTCTAACCACGCCCAACTGCATGACATCGCACCAAGACACGCCTCTAACCACGCCCAAACACATACATGCCAATTTTGTAGACAGCCAAAAAGGAAGACATTTTTCGGATCACATTGCATCCAATGATGAAATATTAAGTAAGTTGTTATGTAATACACGGCTATGAAGCAATCAGATACATTTTAAAGCAAGATATTCAGTTTATTGATACAAATCTATTTCCCAAATGAAATTGAGGGACATTTGTAGAGCTAAGAGGGACGGGGGTTAAAAATAATAGGGACTGTTCCTCTAAAATAGGAACACTTGGGAGGTATGGTAAATTATCACACCATAAAGAGAACATAAATATGACGGTATCTGATTCATCAAAGATAGAAGACCTGCCCCTCGATGAGAGTGACACATAATTTGTAGGCATAACGCCCCTTACCTTTTGCTGAGCTTTTAGAGCTCACTCCCTATTTGGAGCTCCTTAGGTTGTAGTGAGGAGTTTATTGAGGGTAACTTTTGCAGGGTCGCTCTTATCAGGGCGAGGGCTCTGTTAAGGGACAGTTACTAGGGATACAGTGTTTAGGGATAGTTCACCCGTTTATCTCCATATTTTACATTGGAATTCGCAAGTACGACGCAACCAATGGGAGGTGGTGAGTTGTCTAATACCTAATTTACATTGTATGTTGTTACTATACCTTAGAGATTTTTGTATGTTGTTATTATACCTTAGAGATTTTTGTATTGTGTTACTTGGAAATATTTTAATGTCAATATTAAAAGTTATGTTTTATTAAAAGTTTTTTTTTTTTCTAGTTTTGTGTGGCACCTTTACGTGAAAAGTAACACAGCCATCACGTATATGTAACCATTGTTTGTACCACATACAACTTTTCTGACATAATGTTACACACTTCATGGTTGTATGTACTACTTTTACATGTATTCAGCATGTAAGGGTACCACTCATAGCCAGTATATGCCTGAATTCTTTCCCATAGGCTCCATCCACCACAAATATGGCTGATGCATATATTTAGCTGGCCCTAACCACTTGTGCTGACCTTGCCTACAACATAAGGCCACTTTTAGATGTTTTTGCAAGGCCAATTTCCAATGTGCCCTTTGCAGGGAGAAGAAGTAATTGAAGCTCTGAGTTAAAACTACAAGAGCTAATTGGCAAAAGAGATTACACATACATCCTGAGGACTTGCTGGAATGTATATGTGGGCGCTTAACGGAGCAGAGTGCAACGGATGCTTGCCCCGC
Organism: Phyllomedusa bahiana; assembly: GCA_025379985.1. Lineage (NCBI taxonomy): Eukaryota > Metazoa > Chordata > Amphibia > Anura > Hylidae > Phyllomedusa > Phyllomedusa bahiana. The sequence continues at coordinate 64,094 of JAODAL010009903.1, forward strand.
TATTCTGCCTAGTAAGTCTAAAGCCCTAGGCCTTAAACATACTAGGTAATGGCCGCGCATCATCATGCAGATTGCACAATCATGTCATGTCAGTGCGCCACCTGCACTGGCTTCACTAGGAGAATAGTCCAAATCGAGATTATCCAGCACGACCCACCAACGATATTGTATAAAATCCAACAGCATTTATTAATCCAAATAATTAAAAGATGCAAAAAGGTAAGCACACATGGTATGAATGCAAAACTAGTGGTAAGGAGACTCTGGAGGTAAACACGCTGACGCGGTTCGGGCTACACAAATAAGCCCTTCCTCATCATTGGGGGCATGGCCCAACCCCAGGCTTCAGAAGTAGCTCTAGACACACATAGATTAGGTAACAGCTGCTACACAAAATTATTTAGGTAATACAAACCAATTGCAAAAGTGCTTATTTTACTGTCCCCATCATTACAGACACAGACAAACTGACGAACCTCTGCACGACAGATATGGAGAAGCTGCTCCTTGATCATTAGATTCAACAGGTCGTCAAAGCTGGAAACAGAGTCCTTCTACCCATTGCTTGCAGACGGCACTTAAGTTGCTCTCCACATCTGCGTAGCTGTCAGTGGGACCTTTCTGCAGACTCCAAAATTTCCTGCGATACACCTCCGGAGTGAGGTGATATTTCATGACCAGAGCTCTCTCTATGGCGTCATAGTCCCCGTCTTGCTCTGGTATGAGGTCCGAAAAAACCTCCAAGGCTTTGCTCCTTAGTTCTGGGGTCAGATATCGTGCCCACTGCTCTTTGGGCAGATGATATTGTCTGCAAGTCTTTTCAAATCCTCGTAGGAAAACATCTAAGTCCCCATTCTTTTCCATCACAGGAAAGTGTTCTAGTCGGGGTTTCAAAGGGTTTGTATCCTGGGCATGAGGCTGTGGCAAAGCCTCACCCCTTTCAAGTTGTGCCAGATGTAGCTTGAGGTCCCTCTCAGCTTGGCGCTCGGCCGCCTCTCCCTCTCGCTCTCTCTCCGCCTGGCGCTCGGCCGCCTCTCTCACGGCCTGACGTTCAGCAGCAGCAGCCTCTCTCTCCGCTTGTTGGTATTGCAGGATAAGTTGTAGGCGCAAATTAGGGTCACAAGCGCCAAGTTGCTGCAAAGCCATGCCCAGAGCAGAGTCCATGCCTCCCTGAGAACTGCCGCTGCGGGTGTCCTCAGGGGAAATTATCTCAGGAGCAAATTCTGTCAATTGGACCTGTGCGTTGTCAGTTTCGTTCTCTGATGCCGTGTCCAGCTGCTGCAAATCCTGCTCCACGAGCTCACGGATCAGCTGAACCTTCGTCTTTGCCGCTGGATTGATATCTCTCTCCTCGCATAAGGTGATGAGAGTTTCTTTACTGTGCTTCTTGTACAGGGCTGCCATCTTCACACAGCACCCTTTGCCAAATAAAAGATAGAAAAGAAAAACAGGGAGGGGAAACTGATTGTGCGTATGTCAAGTAAGCACTGCGTTAGTTCTTGTAAGACTGGTGTAATCTTCACAAAGATACAGCCAGTCTTTTAGTGCAGGGAATAATTGCTTAAACCAAGCACTCAAGCTGCAATAAAAAGAAAAATATCCCACCGCTCTGCCACCAATTTGTCACGTACACACTCACCAGCACGTGACTGGGGGCCACTGTAGTGGGGTAGATTTATCTCCACTTGTGCTCACCTCTCACTCAGGTAGCGATTCAAGCATAAATCACACAACAAGACAGTTCCAGCACCCCAAGTTATCTGCTGCCACCACCTTCCTTCAATAATCAAAATGGAATCAGCCGGAAGGAATCTGATTCCTAACAGATATTAAAAAAAAAACATGTAAAAAATGCTTACAGGTCACCTCACTGCTCTCCAGCAGCTACAAAAATATACTCCTTCAAGGAAATGGATCCGTGCAACAACAAGAACTCACGTATTACTGGTACCTTTAATATGAACGATGTACAGTGCTTACATAAACAAAATCTAATAACAATGACTATGACATACACATCAATACAGTTATGAAAATAAAAAGGGAGAAAATTGGAAAGAATTCACACTTACAAGGTGTTTCAGCTTTTAGATCCCGGGGTAAGGATGGAATATGGGACACAGCTCAATCCAGGATTGACCCCCAAGCTATGATTGGCACAGATTTTAGTCTGTCCACGTGCTTTATAGGCCCCAAAATTCTGTCCAGGTTTCCCCTCCTCTCTCATATTTGCCTACTCTTTTACTGGCTGAGAATATAATGAGGTGGGTGGACACTTGATTGTCTTATGAGGGTGGTTGCTCACTATGGCCACGAGATGGCAATCACGGACTGCACTTCTGCTGTGGACCGATCAATGACCTATGCCTGTTATGCCCAATGGTTTTATGATTGGAGGAGTCATAGGTCATCAGGTATTCTGGACAGCTTGCATATACAACTTTGGCCATAAACGCATAAAACCCATGATATCTAAACACTTCAGTAATTAAAACAGTCAAATGCTGGGGTGAGAATCTGCAGACACATGTTACAAATTCCATTCCTACAGAGCTACAGGAATTCTAGACTACAATTTAAGAAATGGTTTAAGGACAAATACAGAATACATTTAATTTTCAGTGTGCTACATTACAGGGGTAGAGTGTATAATGGTGTGTTATATGGGAGGGGGAGTGAACCTGGCAGCTAAAGAGATTTCCCATATCCTTCAGTAATTTCCTATATCCTTCACATACAGCTGTCAGTGGAATAGAAGCAAAAGCACCTGCAGTCTTATGCAGCTCAGGGGGGAATGAGAGGAAGACAATGGGATTCGGCCTTCAGCAAAATGGCCTTTCTCAAGCAGCATAAATTTTAGATATAAACATCAATATATATATTGGCATAAAAAAACCACCCCCTCCTATGTCAGCCAATAATATATCCACAAATCACCTTAGAAATAAAACAAATGTGCAGATACACTAGATTCTCATAGGACAACAGAGTGATAACAAACTCTAAAAACCAATAGTATTACCAGAATGTGCACCCGCGGCTAAGTCTGACAGAAGGAAACTCACGTGTATACAAAATATGATCCGCGGCGTTCTCCTGAGTGCACGGCACGGAAACCGGATGCCGGCACATACTAACATGGAGATATCGGCTTCACTGCTACATTGTGCACATGCCCAGGATATCACTATGGGCTGCATTGCACATACTAGAAACAAGTGCTCATCGCCGAACGGAACAATTACATTGTAGCATGTGATGGATATTAAAACAAACATGATGTATCTATCAAAATAATAAGGGAACATTATGTGGGGTTATATTAAAGTGCCATATAAATCAACATCGTAACATAATCCAGCGTAAGCATATAGGAATAAAGGCAAACATACAATTATATATAACCCTTTATAACCAAGAATTATATAAAATATTACAACAATTACCTAAACCCAATCCATAAAGTAAATTACCCAAATTGAAAATTAACCAAAAACCATGATACAAATATTCTTTATTATAATGTTCAATATCCAACAAATGCACAAAATATAAAAAAATATAAATTACTTTATTACAAAAAAAAAAAAAAAAAATCAATCCAACAACAGAAGAAGCCACGGGTGCCATCTGTAATACAAAAAGAACTACAATTATTAAAAACAATGTCAAATTCATGCTAAGACAGGTGAAACTCTAAATCTTAAATTCTAAATTAAGTCCAGAAGGTTGTAATGTCTGGAGCTCAAAAATCCATTTACTCTCTTTCATTTTTAATAATGCCTCATGATCACCTCCTCGTCTCAAAGGGGAATAGAATCAATCACACAAAATCTTTATTGTGAAACAGAATGTCGCAGATCAACAAAATGTTTAGCCACCGGAGCCTCCATTACTTTCCTCCTAATAGTACTTTTATGTTTGTTTATCAGAGGATGTGCTCCCAGAATGCAGATTGGTAAACCCACCTGCTCTCAAAATCCGCCATAAAAATATTGGCGTAAGTGAGGGCCACATTTGACCCCATAGCTGTACCTCTCTTTTGCAGGAAAAAATCATCCCCAAAGAGGAAATAATTCCTCCTTAGTATGACATCCAACAATTTGAGAACAAAGTGGGAACATTCATGAGCACACCCCCTGCCGGATAGCGCCACATCAACGGCCCTAATGCCGGCATATTGTTCAATGGAGGTGTACAAAGACACCACATCAAATGATACCAAAAGACAATTCTCAGGAACAGACAGTCCCTCAAGTTTCGACAAAAAGTCTGACGTATCCCTAATATAGGAGAATGCTGTGGTGGCCAGATCCAACTGATGAATCTAATAAGTTGGATTTTTTAGATCAGAGAAAAGGAGGAAATCCAGGAGGGGAGGTCGTAAACACAAGCGATGGCAGAAGAAAATCAGGAATTTTTCCCAGACAGGAAACGGTGAAAGGTCGGCAGACAAGGAAAAATCTGAGGACCTAAATTTAGGGGTTAATATTTCATCTAGACCTCGGACAGAGGTGGAAATTAAGGTACTCAATCATGGTTTGTCATTTGTCCCTAATAACAAAATTGATTGGTTCCAATTTGAATGTGAATTGCAACAGTTTTTTCGTAAATTGCGCCTTATGGCATTTTTTGGTGATAAGAGTAGAATTGAAACTGTAGAAACATCTAATGAAGGTATGTTGAAATTCAAAGATTTTAATCTTGTTATGAAAAGTACTTTTCAGCCTCCTCGTAACAATTATGTGGTTGAAGCCTATATAGAGGTAATTACTAACAAGATTACGGAATTTAAAAATGATTTGTCATCTTCCATTCATAATAATTTGTCTTTCCAGGAATCAAGGGCTCTTAGGGAATTGATGTCGGATCGTTCTATTACAATTAAATCAGCGGATAAGGGGGGTGCTGTGGTGGTCATGGATACCTGTAAGTATGAGGCCGAGATCTTACGCCAGCTTAATGATACAGAGGTATATGTACAACTAAACAGGGATCCAAAATTTGAGATTATGAGGGAAATAAATGGAATAGTAGATGAAGCCCTTTGTGCAGGCATCATTGATGTCAAATTGGGAGATTATTTGAAGGTTTATTCCCCCATTACGCCTGTTCTATACGTGCTGCCCAAATTCACAAGAGTTTGAGTAGACCCATTGTGTCAGGGAAGGGCTCAATTTTTAATACTAGCTCTATCTTTTTCGATAGGTTTCTGCGGGATCTGGCCACCACAGCACCCTCCTATATTAGGGATACGTCAGACTTTTTGTTGAAAAATGAGGGACTGTCTGTTCCTGAGAATTGTCTTTTGGTATCGTTCGACGTGGTGTCTTTGTACACCTCTATTGAACATGATGCCAGCATTAGGGCCGTTGATGTGGCGCTAGCCGGCAGGGGGTGTGCTCCTGAATGTTCCCACTTTGTTCTCAAATTGTTGGATATCATACTAAGGAGGAATTATTTCCTCTTTGGGGATGATTTTTTTTCTGCAAAAAAGAGGTACAGCTATGAGGTCAAATGTGGCCCCCACTTACGCCAATATTTTTATGGCTGATTTTGAGAACAAGTGGGTTTATTGATCTACATTTTGGGAGCACATCCTCTGCTGGTGGCGTTACATCGATGATGTGTTTTTGATTTGGACTGACACGGAATTGTCTTTGGAAATTTTTTTTGAATTTTTGAATACATGTGAAACATCTATCTCATTTACTAAAGTGGTATCAACCTCTGGGTTCCAATTTCTAGATACTTTGGTTATCTTGGAGCAAGGGGTTTTGAAGACTGACCTTTTTGTGAAACAATAGAAACAATTTGCTTTGTCATGATAGTTATCATCCAAAACAAATGAAATATTCATTATCTTAGAGCCAATTTTTACATGTTAAGAGGATTGTTGGGGATGAAAATGTTTTGGAGGATAGTATTGCTGATATGTGTGACAAATTTGTGGCTAGAGGGTACCCTAAAAGATTATTACAGCAACATAGAATGAGATTAAATAGGGTTAATAGACATGAGCTTTTGACCAAGAGAACTGAGAAAAAGAGTTCAGACGTTGACAGGTTGTCATTTGTATCGACCTTTAATTCACATAGTCCTGCCATTGCTAAGATCATACGTGGTAATTGGAATTTACTCCGTGATCAGTTTCCACATATTTCGGAATATAAAGTTGCCCCCATGATGGCTTGTAAAAGATGTAGTAATTTGGGGGACAAATTGGTGAGATAGGATTTTGGTACAAAAAACAGTTGTCTCAAAGCGTTCTGGTAGAACCTAATAAGGGTAACTTCCCTTGTCTGAATTGCTGCAATTGTGGTAATTTAATCAAGGGGAATTCGTTTACACATCCATATAGTGGCAAAAAATACTTTATTCCTGAGAGATATACATGTAGGTCCAGTTATGTGATCTATTTGATCACGTGTCCTTGTGGACTGATGTATGTAGGAGAGACAACCATGGAGATAAGATTGAGGATAAACAAACATAAAAGTACTATTAGGAGGAAAGTAATGGAGGCTCCGGTGGCTAAACATTTTGTTGATCTGTGACATTCTGTTTCACAATTAAGATTTTGTGTGATTGATTCTGTTCCCCCTTTGAGACGAGGAGGTGATCGTGAGGCATTATTAAAAATGGATTTTTGAGCTGTCTTAGCATGAACTTGACATTGTTTTTAATAATTGTTGTTCTTTTTGTATTCCAGATGGCTTCTTCTGTTGTTGGATTGATTTAAAAAAAAAAAAAAATTGTAATAAAGTTATTTATATTTTTTTAAATATTTTGTGCATGTGTTGGATATTGAACATTATAATAAAATAATATTTGTATCATGTTTTTTTGTTTACTTTCAATTTTGGTAATTTGCTTTATGGATCAGGTTAAGGTAATTGTTGCCATATTTGATATAATTCTTGGTTATAAAGGGTTAGATATAATTGGGATGGGGTATGTTTGCCCTTATTCCTAAATGCCTGTGATGGATTATGTTACGATGTTGATTTATATGGCACTTTAATATAACCCCACATAATGTTCCCTTATTATTTTGATAGATACATCGTAAGTTTGTTTTGATATCCATCATATGCTACAATGTTATCGTTCCGTTCGGCGATGAACACTTGTTTCTAGTATGTACAATGCAGCCCATAGTGATATCCTATGTAGCAGTGAAGCCGATATCTCCATGTTAGTATGTGCCGGCATCCGGTTTCCGCGCCGTGCACTCAGGAGAACGCCGCGGATCATATTTTGTATACACGTGAGTTTCCTTCTGTCAGACTTAGCCGCGGGTGGACATTCTGGTAATACTATTGGTTTTTTAGAGTTTGTTATCACTCTGTTGTCCTATGAGAATCTATCTGCACATTTGTTTTATGTCTAATGTGATTTGTGGATATGTTATTGGCTGACATAGGAGGGGGTGTTCTTTTTATGCCAATATATATATATTGATGTATATGTCTAAAATTTATGCTGCTTGAGAATGGCCATTTTGTTGAGGGCCGAAACGTTGCACATCTTTGTACTCCTGATGGAATAAAATTGTTCCTGCTTTTTAATGATGCTGCCATCCATCTTCTGCTTTTTTCTGTATTATTGGTGGTGAGTACGGGGCTTACACACCCTTTGGACAGGCTGGTGCATCAGTAGTGCATCTTTTGATATTGATGTGGATATTTGGTGCTGCTCTCATTCTTTTTGCTTTTTCAGGAAGACAATGGGAACACACTAGCATGGAGAGCTCAGGTGTCCAGTTTCACACAGCTCAGTGGGGAGTGAGCACAGAGAGCGCAGGACAGCCAATCACAGCACAGGGAGGGGGCATGTCCCAACCAGAGGTTGAACCAAATTCAGGCAACCAATCACAGCAAAGGAGGCGTGGCCAGATCTCAGGCTTCAGATTTAGCTCTAGATGCACACAAATTAGCTAATAGCGGCTACACTAAAATATTTAGGTAATACGGACAGACCAAAGCTGCTTATTTTTACTTTTCTCATCATTACAGATATGTTTGTAGCGACAAAACCCCTTTAAGCGGTTGAAAACACATGTTTATGACAGGTGGATTATGACTAATAAATTATTATATTATCTTGACTTTTTCTATCAGCTGAACTTTGCCCTGTAGGAGAAACCGCAAAACACACCCTCTGGTTTCTGAGCGGCCAGGATTTTCACCTTCTTTCTATTACAGTGTTCTGTTAGCCATGGCGTCTGCTAATGTGAGAGACGAGCTGGACTGCTCCATCTGTCTGACCACTTATACAGACCCTGTAATGCTGAGATGTGGACACAACTTCTGCCGGGTCTGTATTGATTGTGTGCTGGATATACAGGACAAGCCTGGAGTTTATTCCTGTCCTGAATGCAGAGAAGAGTTTCAGCAGCGGCCTGCACTGATGAGATGCATAGCTCTGCGTAACCTAATGGAAAATTTCCTGCTTCCTCAACCAACACTGACAGAAACCGGGATCTACTGCACTTACTGTGTGGACTCTCATGTACCTGCTGTGAAATCCTGTCTGCACTGTGAAGCTTCTCTGTGTGATAAACATGTAAAAGTTCACAGCAAATCAGCAGAACATGTCTTATCCGAACCCAGCACTTCCCTGGAGAACAGGAAATGTTCTGTCCATAAGAAGATCCTGGAATATGACTGTACCGAGGACGCTGCTTGTATCTGTGTGTCCTGCAGTTTGATCGGAGAACACAAAGGACATAATATTGAGTCACTTGATAAGGCCTCTGGGAAAAAGAAAGAGAAGCTGACAAATGTTCTCAAGAAAGTTATCACAAAGATAGAGGAGACTGAGGAAAGAGTCCAGAGTCAGGAGGAGCGCAAGAAAAAAGCGCAAGAGAAAGCAACTGGAGAAGCTAAGAGAGTCACTGCCCTGTTTACAGACATCAGGAGACGGCTGGACGACCTGGAGAAGAGGGTCCTTAGTGAGATCTCCAGGCAGGAAAAGGAAGTATCACTCTCATCCTCCGCTCTGATCCAGCAGCTGGAAATAAAGAAGGACGAGCTGTCCAGGAAGATGAGACACATTGAGGAGCTGTGTAACATGACAGATCCACTGACTGTCTTACAGGATCCAGACACAGATGACTTGTGTAATCGTGAGGAGGAGGAAGGTTATGAGAACATATGGGGACATGAAAAACAGCCCCATGATGTAGATGACCTGAATGTGGCTGGGATCTCACACACATTCCACACATTATGTGACATAATAACAGGTATAAGGAGCGGGATCTATGTGGAGAGTTCTTCAGACATATTACTGAATGTAAACACAGCTGCTAATTATATCCATTTATCAGATGACCTGAAAACTGCAACCGGGACATCGGAGAATCAGAATCGTCCAGAAACAGCAGAAAGATTTCTGTATTATCCTCAGGTGATGAGCAGGAGGGGATTCTCCTCAGGGCGACATTACTGGGATGTGGAGAGCAGGGGATCAGGAGAATGGATGGTGGGGATGTGTTATCCCAGTATAGACAGGAGGGGAGATCAGTCATGCATTGGAAATAATAACAAGTCCTGGGTTTTGAGGAGGAGGTGGTGGTATAATAATCAGTATTCAGTGATACATGACAGTAAGGAAATCTGGTTACTTGGTAATATATCCAGTGACAGAGTCAGGATATTTCTGGATTATGAGGCTGGGCAGCTGTTCTTTTATGAGCTGTGTGACCCCATCAGACATTTACACACCTTCACTGCCATCTTCACCGAGCCCCTTCATGCTGCATTATTGGTAGGGGGAGGTTCTATGAAGATATCAGAGGGAAGTAGCAACTGGGGTATAGCATCATAAAGTAAGAAACCCAGAGACTAGAGACAGAAACCATAGTATGATTATTAGATCATTTAACACCAAAGCACCCATTAAATGTATAAGTTTGTTGATTCAAAGGAACCAAGACACATGTAAGGCAAAATAGTAAGATAAAAAATAAATCTAAATTAAGCACAGCTAAGCTCTTGTGGTCCCTGCTGTCTTCTCATAGGCTGCAGGCTCAAACCAGTCCGCAGTATATAAGAGATTAGCACAAACCGGGTGGATGCTGAGGATGTTAGCAGCTCAGCATAGGTGGTGCAGTGCAGTGATGCCTTTGCACTGATTACAATGGGCTGCTGATGTCTTTGGTGCTCACCTAATGTTTTATAAACAAGCCTGCGGCCTATCAGAGGAAATGGAAAATCAGGAAGCCAATAGTTCTGCCCCCTCATAGTTATCAACTATATCTGTATCCTGAGCATATAGTTACATTTGAAAGTGGTGCTTAATGGGACCAACAGGAAAAAGAATCCAGTGCAGAGGCCCAAGATGTGGAGGCCTAACAGGACTATGCCCAGAAGAGAACATTACCAGCCCAGACCTGCCTATAGCCTATAAATGCTGCAGCATAAACTTTGGCAGAATAGGGCATCTCTCATTTCAGTCCCTAGAAATATCACCAGGTATTACACTATAGTGTGAATGGGGTACAAACCCTCCTTCTGTGCACAGAATGTGAGTTAAGGAGAGATTATATAGTTTGATTATATAGGAGGATTTTTTTTTTATCTAACCTCCGATCTTTTGCTGTAGGTATTGTTATAGCAATCTGCAACTTCTGATGTGATTGGGTCGCCAAATTAGGAACGAAGACGAAATACAAGTACTTAGAGAAGCATACTAATAGACAAAAGTGTTTTGTTTATCACAGAATGACTTCCCTCATTATTGTTAGCATGTCCAGTTTATATAGGGTATTTTTTACACCAGCAATTGACTTAATATGTCACAAATCACAAGTTACAGTTACTTAGCTGTCATGTGTCACAAATAGGAAACCTAGTCACAAGACAGAAAAAGTACAAATAAGTTATCTCAGCAAAACATCTTCAGTTGACCATTTTCTGATAAGTACCTCCTGACAAACACAACATTTTATTTTGGCATCTTCGCAGAATATCTACACAGTTTCCAACTTTATACGTCAACACATTTTAGGTGACCTCTAGTACCATTACATATAAGTCACATATCCTAAGCATTTCTCCTCCAGCAGGTACTTTTACTTTATATAGAAGGATAACAATAACTAACTGTGGCTGTCTGTAGAGTGACCCGCAGAAACCAGACGGAGCATCTGCTCAGAGACAGATTCTACTGTGCCCAAAGCACAGCCTTACTCAGCCTGCAGTGAGTGTCCAATGATTACGAAGTCAGTGGCATCACCACTCTTATAGGCTGAGTTTCTGTCATCCAACATCCTCAACACCTCTGACTGCACAAATTCTTCAGGGGGTTGTCGCGCCACATTTGGAAGATTAAATACATTTATGAATGTTGCTCGACAGAATGCGTCACAAAAAATCGTGTACTTCTCCATGCCAATTTCAAACTGGCGTATTCTGTGACCATGGCACTTATAATGCATTAAATATATGAGATGGCGTGTGATAAATTCTTACATACTGACGAATGATACACTAACCTAATGAGACCTACGGCGGTCTAGTCCTAGACAGTTTTAATACATCTGTCCCACTGTCTTAGCCCAAAATAGCTGCTGCACTGAGGGGTTAAACATTGGGATTGGACTTTTTTACATAGTAGTTGCATTTCACATAAGGGTTCATGTACTTGGCACTTTCTAAGAGTCATTCTGTGGTTACAATACACGGTTTTTATATTGTGTTAGTCACTAAAATTCCTTGCATGGTCTCATTTAAAATGAGTGCAATCAGGTTTTAAGGAAAGAAAAGTGTAAATATGCCTTTAAAACATTAGAGAAGAGGTGCATAACCATTTTTGGTCTGAGTGCCACATTGTCAGACTGAACCACTTCCAAGAGCCACAAAAACATTTAAAGGGAAATTGCCTTCTAAGTATATGCCACACATGCCTGATGGATGGCAACTCCACTTCAGGACTCCTTCCTCATCTTAAGAATGGGGTCTTCTTCCCCCTCAAGAGCACTAGAGAAAAGTAGGAACTATGCATGCATATGGATCTCTTTACTGAAAATTGTGGGTAGTAATAGCCTAGCATTTTACATTTCCAATAAATTACAATGGAGAAGGCTCCCTGATTAGATGGCCAAATCTCTACATTGTAAACTCTTTTCTGGAGTGCCAAACAGGGATCACAGGATTTTATTCTCCTGATTTATGGGGCGCGCAAAGATGCTTATACAGTGCACCACTAGTACTTGGCCATCACTGCTCCTGCGCTCTGTACCACTCTGAAAACTACACATGAGCAACCACAGACAAGTATTTCTGTGTCCATATGGTTCAGGGCCACACAGAATGGCATGGCCGACTGCACGTGGCCCCCAGGTTGTGTACCGCTTTATCATAGTGCATTTTGCAGTGCAGAATTGTCTAAGCCTAAAACCATATAAAATGTAGCCCGCTGATATTTTTGCATTCATGTGGTTGTTGCTAATCTTAAAGAACCCCTTTATTTTTATTGTGTTCTGCAATAATTGTATAATTATTCTTGAGATATTCTGGTCAGACAATACATTTTTACACAGTGGGTTTCAGTTTCTTCGTTTTTGGTGCTTGAAGGCTTTCCAATAGCAGGTTTTTATCTCAACGTATCCACATACAGCTATAGAAGTGGAACAAAGATGGTGCCTGAGCCTAAGATATTAGAAAGGCCTCTAAACCCCAAAGACCCATTTATCATAAAATAATCTCTCAATGTAAATACACAAAATCATCACCAAGGAATATTTACAGCATATGCATATAATACTATATACTGTAATTGCAGATCCTATGCCTATGTGGTATGTGTTTTGGAGGAAGATTGATTGTATACAGCTCAATCCTAGGCTTGTAATTAAATATCTCTTATAATACAAAAGTAATTACTGGACTACAACTCCTAGCATGCTTTGTTTAGCTTCATTTTGATTTTTTTGTCAAACCATTGTATTATTATATTACATGTAATAAAGTATTTAGTTTGAAAAAAGACTCTTCCTGAAATACTAAGCAAATATGGATATAGGAGGGATCCTTACAAAGTTACTGCACATTCTGGAAATCAAAGTGTTGGAATATTGCTTGTTGTTCTGTTTATTACAACAACTACATTACTGTGAAGTATTGTATGTATTCAGACATAGGGAGATATGTATGATCAGGTTTTTCACCCTTTTCTGGCATAAAATGCGCCTAAGTGAGCAGTCTACTATGTCTAATGCGCCTAATGACTGTGTTAGGCGCATTGTTCGTAAGACTCAACACTTTCAAACGTGCCTAACATGAGGGGGTGTTTTGGGGGCATATCGCATCACACTCGTAATATTAGACACATATATGAATGTTATTCTGCAAAACTCGGTGCATTACTGCACGAACAGGCAGATCTATTTGAATGTGGTCTGTCTGAGCCTGAGGAGCCAAAGGGGAGCTAGAGTTTCCATGAGGGCAAAAAATGTCCCTTATATCTCAACTTACACCAGTGCAATAAAAAAAAGTAATTGCTGAAAATTATCAAAATATAGAAAATTAAATCATTTAAATTTGATAAAAAATGTTATCATATAAAATGAATATAAAAATATAAAATATCCCAAAAATATAAAAATATATCCTATAAAATGTATTTAAAGTTAATAAAATCTAATACTAATTTTAAATAACCCACTGATGATGTTCAGACTTTAAAATGTTTAATTTTTACTACATTAAATTTGAAATTTACTTTTGTTGCTCTCACCCTTTATTCAATATACAGCAAGAGCCGGCACAGCACAGGTGTTGCTGGGATCTGTGATCCACCAAGCAAGATCAGTACCATAGTTTCTATTCACTGATATGCTATTCTAATGACTTTTCTTTTATTTTATAACCTTTATACATATTTGGTGCATTACTAATGCGCCTAAGTTCCATAATGCAGCAATCACACAGGCGAGGGGCGATGAACTTTACACACCATTTGTGAACACACAAAAACCACTTTCATATATTCAGGCGCATTATACACTGAAAAAAAGATGAGAAAATGAACTTCGATGCATTCGATTCATACATGTCGCCCATAGTGTTATGTTGTTGATAAAGTTCTGTTGAAAAGAAGTGTAGACAGGAAGTGTGGGTGTGGTTTTTCCTGTTGCTGTGAGATGATAGACAGGCAGACATGCTGAGACTTGCTGACAGCTATGTGTTTATTCACTTGCTGGATAAATTCCTGTTGTTCATCATCATGTCTGTAAGAACTCTGATAGATCCGCTGCCAACAGTGTGAGAGAAGAGGATAGTAGTATAATGTTTCACCATGTCAGCCATAGAAAGTAGTAGAAGAGTGAAGAAATCAGGTGATACCTTTTAGAGGCTAACTGAGTATATTGATGGTGAGCTTTCGAGAGAACTAGCTCTCTTCTTCAGACATGATGTAGAGCAGGGGTCCCCAACCGCCGGGCCGCACCGGGCAGTAGCGCATCCTCTGCCGGTCCACGGCCCCGGCTTCACGTGATGGCGGCCGCCCGGTGACTTTAGTCCGGGCGGTGGGCTTCTGCTCTGTGCGGTAGTTGTAATCCGGCTGCGCAGAGTTATAAGCAGTTGCACACAGTGTGCGGCTGCATCACTATAGAGAAAGCAAGGGCGGCTCATTACCGTCTCTGCTCTCCCTATCGCTGTAGATACGGCGCTCACTGAGCTCCGCATCTACAACGATCAGCAGTCTCTTAGCAGCCGCTTAGTCTCGTCGGGTCCTGGAGGAGGCAGCTCTGCAGGGATCCGGGCAACGTGAAGAACTTTCTTCCTTTCTTTTTTTTTTTAAATACTAGCTTGACTGTCATGGGCATCCATCCATTACTACAGGGGCATCCATCCATCCATTACTACAGGGGCATCCATCCATCCATTACTACAGGGGCATCCATTACTACAGGGCATCCATCCATCCATTACTACAGGGGCATCCATCCATCCATTACTACAGGGGCATCCATCCATCCATTACTACAGGGGCATCCATCCATCCATTACTACAGGGGCATCCATCCATCCATCACTACAGGGGCATCCATCCATCCATTACTACAGGGGCATCCATCCATCCATCCATTACTACAGGGGCATCCATCCATCCATTACTACAGGGGCATCCATCCATCCATTACTACAGGGCATCCATCCATCCATTACTACAGGGCATCCATCCATCCATTACTACAGGGGCATCCATCCATCCATTACTACAGGGGCATCCATCCATTACTACAGGGGCATCCATCCATCCATCCATTACTACAGGGGCATCCATCCATCCATCCATTACTACAGGGGCATCCATCCATCCATTACTACAGGGCATCCATCCATCCATTACTACAGGGCATCCATCCATCCATCCATTACTACAGGGGCATCCATCCATCCATTACTACAGGGCATCCATCCATCCATTACTACAGGGGCATCCATCCATCCATCCATCCATCCATCCATCCATCCATTACTACAGGGGCATCCATCCATCCATTACTACAGGGGCATCCATCCATCCATCCATTACTACAGGGGCATCCATCCATTACTACAGGGGCATCCATCCATCCATCCATTACTACAGGGGCATCCATCCATCCATTACTACAGGGGCATCCATCCATCCATCCATTACTACAGGGGCATCCATCCATCCATTACTACAGGGGCATCCATCCATCCATTACTACAGGGGCATCCATCCATCCATCCATTACTACAGGGCATCCATCCATCCATCCATTACTACAGGGGCATCCATCCATCCATTACTACAGGGCATCCATCCATCCATCCATCCATCCATCCATTACTACAGGGGCATCCATCCATCCATTACTACAGGGCATCCATCCATCCATTACTACAGGGGCATCCATCCATCCATTACTACAGGGCATCCATCCATCCATCCATTACTACAGGGGCATCCATCCATCCATTACTACAGGGGCATCCATCCATCCATTACTACAGGGCATCCATCCATCCATTACTACAGGGGCATCCATCCATCCATCCATTACTACAGGGGCATCCATCCATCCATTACTACAGGGCATCCATCCATCCATCCATTACTACAGGGCATCCATCCATCCATTACTACAGGGGCATCCATCCATCCATTACTACAGGGGCATCCATCCATCCATTACTACAGGGCATCCATCCATCCATTACTACAGGGCATCCATCCATCCATCCATTACTACAGGGCATCCATCCATCCATTACTACAGGGGCATCCATCCATCCATTACTACAGGGGCATCCATCCATCCATTACTACAGGGGCATCCATCCATCCATCCATTACTACAGGGGCATCCATCCATCCATTACTACAGGGCATCCATCCATCCATCCATTACTACAGGGCATCCATCCATCCATTACTACAGGGCATCCATCCATCCATCCATCCATCCATCCATCCATCCATCCATCCATTACTACAGGGCATCCATCCATCCATCCATTACTACAGGGCATCCATCCATCCATTACTACAGGGGCATCCATCCATCCATTACTACAGGGCATCCATCCATCCATTACTACAGGGCATCCATCCATCCATCCATTACTACAGGGGCATCCATCCATCCATTACTACAGGGGCATCCATCCATCCATTACTACAGGGGCATCCATCCATTACTACAGGGGCATCCATCCATCCATTACTACAGGGGCATCCATCCATCCATTACTACAGGGGCATCCATCCATCCATTACTACAGGGGCATCCATCCATCCATCCATCCATTACTACAGGGGCATCCATCCATCCATTACTACAGGGGCATCCATCCATCCATCCATTACTACAGGGGCAACTATTTATTTATTACTACAAGGGAATCTATTTATTACTACAAGGGCATCTATCTATTATAACTACAGGGGACCTATATTTATTTATACTACAGGGGTCATATATTTATCTATCATTACTACAGGGGGCATATATCTCTATTGACTACAAGGGGCCTATATAAATGATGACTACATGGGGTATATATCTATCGACTACAGGGGACATATATATCTATAATGACAGAGCTGATTACATATGTATATCATATACACGTATAATGCTGATCAATATTACTGCAGACTGTCAGCTCTGTGGATCAGCATCATTAGTATAATACTGACCCACAGAGCTGACAATCAGTCTGCAGTTATAAAATACTAGTTACCCCATACTATATCTCTAAATGACACAGTATACACTTTATTGTGGGTTTTTTTGTGTGTATGTAATTCTAAACATCCAACCCTGCCCCCACTGGGCCGTGGAAAAATTGTCATGCATCAAACCGGTCTCTGGTGGAAAAAAGGTTGGGGACCGCTGATGTAGAGGATAGTAATTTTTCAGAGACCCCCTTTTAGCCGTGTGTTGATCCCTCTTTAGCTCTCAGAACTGTAATAATCCATTGGTGTTGAAATCCTTCTGTAGGAAAACTAGCCCATGCAGACAGGATAGTTACTTGTAATTACCACAGATTTGATGCTGGTACTGACATGCCCTGAACAGCTCATTCTACTTGAATCCAGAGACGCGCTATAGGATTGAGATGGGGAGACAGTGAGGACGAGGGAAACAAGGAAAACTGTCATGTTTCTGAAGCCAATCCATGACTACACGACCCTCTTGGCAGACTACATTGTCCTCCTGAAAGTGTCTTTCTGTTGTAGGGTAAGTAGCTGCTATGAGGAGATGAATTTAGATAATCCAAATAGTCCAAACATCTATCCACAGGTATCAGAGGAAACAGGGTATGGCGATAAAACATTACCCACAGCCTTACACCACCTCCACCAGCTTGAATTGTCGACACCTGACAGAAAGGGTTCAGTAATTCATGTTACTTGCACCAATTCTGACCCTCCCATCAGCATGGTGCAACCGAAACCTGGATCTTCAGACAATGTTTTTCTGCTGCTCAATGATCCGATTTTTATGTTCTCTTTCCCACTGGAGTCCTACCTTTCCTATCACTAGAAATTTTGGTCTTCTGTTACAGCCCAAGAATGATGAGCGGTGTGTTTGGACACATTAGTTGGAGCAACAGCAATTTGCTTGACTGGGCACCTCCTGTTCCTTAGAACAGTTCTTGATGTCTCCCTCTGACCACTTTTGCTAACGCCTTGGTTATATCTACAGGATGTTTGTTTTTTGATCACACCTTTCTCGGAAACTTGGTACTTTTACAACTGCTGTTTTGAGAAACTGGTCCCACTACCCTAGCACTGAGTCCCTCATTTAAAAATCACCAGTCATTGATTCCCCTGAAATTAGGATTTACACTGAAATGTCATAAAAAAAGTTTTGTTCACTTGATTTTAAACTGCACTTGTCTAATTTCTATACATGAAAGCTTCAAATCTAAAAAGGCTGGTGTCTTATGTAAGGTGTAGATATTTACTGGTGTGAGGGTCGCAGGGGTACCCATGACAGTTTGCTTGTTTTAGTGAATAAAAATGGAGGCATTCACGTAAAGGTCTGCTGGAGGGAATTTAATGGCTGCTGGAAATGAAAGGATCTATGTGGTGGTTCCTGTTGACATTTTACTGAATATAAACACACATGCTAATAATATCCATTTATCACACAACCTAGAAAATGCAATCTGAATAAAAACAGAGCAGGCTCGTCCCAAACGAAGAAGATTCCCTATAAATTAAGTACAGGAAGATTCGTAATATTTCCACTCCCCTTTTTCAAAATTAAGTCCCAGGTCCTTTTCCCAAGCAATTTTTATCCCGGTATGGGTTTGGCCCCAACGTAAATTTTTTGAAGAAAAACCATAGATTTGCAAATCAGAATGCTTGTAATAAAACCGTAGCTTCTTTATTTGTTATGCATTACAACGGCGTAAACAAGGTAACAACATACAAACAGAAATCAACCGCTTACGCATTTCAAACCCACAAAGGGTTCTTGGACACATACATTTTTTCACCTGTGTTACACCACTTAAAAGCAAAAGTGAAACAATCAGGGACTCTATTTAAAAAGCTGTATCCAGAAATATTACTTACAATACAACTTTTTAAAAAGGAAAACATGGCTTAATGTTATTTATATTATTAGGAGGAACATCTAAAATAAAGTTATTAAAAATTATTAATAAAAATACAATACAGACAGTCCCCGATTTACATCTCTCCCCTAATTAGAAACTGAGACTTATGGGACGTGGCTCAGTCACACTGAGTTATGTCCTATAATGTAGCAGCCAGAAAATAGGATTACCCCTCGTGGAAATAAAATAGATAAAGCAAAAGACACTTGGGTAAACATTACCACAAATTAGTGTAATTTATTTTAACAATTAAAAACAAATAGACAACCGTTTCGCAACGCGGGTTTGCTTTCATCAGTTCATAGAGGGGAATACCGAATTTAAAAAAGGCCCGGGGACTTGAATCGGGCTTGAAGGTCGTGGCAGCAAAAAAACAAAGTGAATTTTTAGAAAAAATAATACCTCCCCAAAAAAATAAATAAATAGTTTGGTTTGAAAACATTATCACAACAAATGGATAAATAAAAATACAAAACAATGGATAAATAACTAAAAATAATAAAAAATAAATTTGTTTTGAACATGTACACTAATTTTGTGGAAATTTTACCTGTGTCTTTTAGTTTTACTATTTTTTTTCCACGAGGCTAATTATTTTTTCTGGCTGCTGCAAGTATTCCGGGGAGTTCTTAGCTCTTGAATTTCCCCGTGCAAAAATTTGGGTTGGGCTGCTACTACCGTGGAATTACTTTGGTAACCTTTTCAACTCAAATTTTCAGTGTGTGTTGAAACCGTGCGTACAACCCTTCCAGGGAGCAGTTTTATTAACCCCTAATTGGTTAAAACTTTATTGCTCTGCTACACAGGAGTGCGCTTTTTGTTCCTATTTTTCTACAGTGATGTCCTATAATGTCAGAACATCTCTGGCAGGAACAGCACAGGTGGTCTTTTTTACCTTTGCACCCAACCACTTTGCACTGGGAACTACACTAGGCGCTACAGCTCTCTCTCACACCCCCATTTTTTCCCCGCGACCCTGTCTGACAGTCTGTTCCCTTTTTTTTCACAAGTGGCTAGATTATCACTGCTTCCCGTAATAAATGTCACATTAGAAGCAATTCTGTGGCTAATGATTATGTTTAAGCAACTTTGATGGAATTCCTGGCGCAGCAGGAGGAAGCGATCAAAAGGATAGATAGCTGCTTAACCCAAAAAAGTCTGCCAAAAGGATTTTTGGGTCTAGTTTTTAGACCGCAATTTTCTGACAAGTGGAGTAAGTTTCCCAAAGGGTAGATAATCTCTGTTCCTCAAATGAGAACAACCATAGAGGCAAATTAATGGTTTTAAAGCTGGTAGGAGATCCCTTTCACACCAGTACCTGGGGCTACTAAGTGCTTATATTCCAAGGGGAGTACCCTTCAGAAGATTTTTATTCAAGACCCCAGTCTATGGGTAAGCAAGCTGTTCCCCAATGTCAAGGAGCTCAAAGCGGTAAGTGTGTGCTTTTTATTTCTTCTAAGCTGCAAAGAAATTTAGTATAAGTCTGTACAGACAACACAACAGTAGTGGCTTACATAATTAAGGAGGAACCAGGTCCCTCATTCTTAAGAAAGAAGCTTATTAGATCTTCTCCTTTATGGCAAAGCATCTGCATCTCCTTACCACCATGAAGTCCAAAGATCTTGGCAGATAAACTGAGCAGGGGCACAACTGTGCTGGGTCAGTGATCTCCCAATCAAGACATCTTCACCTGAAGTTGGGAAACTCCAGTAACAGACCTTTGTGACAACAAACAAACGCCAAGGTACCAGTGTCCTTTTCCTGTTCAAGGTAAATGAACCACTGGTGGTGAATGCCATATCCTGAAAGAGGATTGCCATGGTCCAAGGAGTCTTGACCAAATCAACCTAGATTAAGCAGATCTTGATAATAATGGTGATAAAAAAGAATTACTGATTACTGAGCAAACGGTGTGACTGTGCGTCCTTGAGTGACAATTCGCAGCTAAGTGACATACTGGGAAACGGGTTGTGATACTGCATCATAAGGTTGCAACCACGTGTTAGTGACATACGAATGGGTGTGACCATGCATCATGGAATGCAATCCACAGCTCAGTGATGCATGAACGAGTGTGACCGTACATCCAGGAATGCCAATCCACTGCTTTGTGACATATGAACAGGGGTGACCATCCTTCCTACAGTGCCAATCTACAGCTCAGTGATGCACCAGTGGGTGTGACAATGCATCCTAGAGTGCCAATTTTATAGTTCCTGTTTACAGAATGGAAGATGACTGAAGCATAATAACGTTTCCAGGTTTGGATTCTGGATCTTTAGGCACGATATGCTTATTCTGCCACTGATGTACGTTACAGATGTCCCTGATGAGTGTGAGCACAATCTCTGTACAAGCAAATGGTAGCTAGTGAACTCACTATATTCAATCCCCTTTAACAATACATGTGAAGATCCAGTGAGGAAGTTGAAATGGATGTGCTTCAGTTAGTTTACTGACTGTATCTCACATAGAGAATGACATATACAGGTAAAAACAAATTCTCCTCTCCAGCTTTGTGCAACATGCCTAGTCAAGATGGAGATACAGCAACAGTGTGACAGAATGTGACCTCACAAACAAGGAGTAACAGAAAGCAAAGACATATGGGAATTGCATAATTAATATCCAACATCACCACTCACAAACAGTGGCCAAAGCATGGCAGCAAACACATCAAAAATAGCATATAAAATTAAATTGAACATAATGGATGACAATTGGAAGCGATAGCTGTAATAGCACAGGCCACATTGTATTTCATTACAGTTTTTGCAAACTTTTTCTTGATTATAAATGCACCTCCAGTCCTCATTTCTAGCATAGAATATCACATGTTCTTCAGACTTAAAGGGCCTCATATATGAAAACTGTCTAGGTCTAAGACTTTCTAGTTGCCCACAGCAACCTGTCATAGCTCCCCTTTCATTTCTTTAGAGCACTATATGAAATGAAAGGGTAGCACTAATTGGTTGCTATGGGCAACAAAGAAAGTCTTAGACCTGGACAGTTTTCATACATGTCCACCAAAATGTCCAAGTCCCGTTCATTTATTTCCTCCTAACATGTCTGCAAACCTCATCATCAACTACAAAAACGTCTGACTGCTGTGCTTGCCAGCAAGGGTTTTGCCACCTAGTATTAAGTCTTGTTTGCCAGAGGGATCAAGTACTTATTTCTCTCAGCAAAATGCAAATACATTTATATAATTTATACAATGTGATTTTCTGGATTTTATTTTTGATATTCTCTCAATGTTAAAATTAACCCACCCTTAAAATTATAGACTGTTCATGTCAATCAACTTACACAATCAGCAAGGGATCAAATAATTATTTCCTTCACTGTATCTAACAATAAATATCTTTTAACAAGGATTTTTTATACGTTTTTCTGACACAGGACACTAGATGGGATATTTCTCAGCATCATAAGGTGGTAATGCTTTTTTTTTTATCTCGGTGTTTCTCTCATTTCCTACTAAACAATCCTAACTGTTAGTTTAAGAAACTTTACTACGAGTACCAACTTTTATCTATGACCAGAATAAAGGCCCTAAATATAGAGCAGATAGGATATATGATTATATAGTGTCCATGAACAGGTTAATTTTGAGTGCTTTTGTGCTGTTTAGCCCTGCCCTGTGGAACAAAGTAGTTAACCCGCCCTCTTCATTCCGGCAGAGAATTAAAGTTTCGTTTCTCTCTTCCTCTGTTGTCCATGACGTCTGCTGATGTGAGAGACGAGCTGGACTGCTCCATCTGTCTGACCACTTATACAGACCCTGTAATGCTGAGATGTGGACACAACTTCTGCCGACTCTGTATTGATCGTGCCCAGGATACACATGTTTTGCCAACTCAAATTAGGTTCAGATATTCCTTTAAAAAGAGACAATCCACAAGAATTAAAAAGATGATTAGATAATGTTTATCAGATATATAAAACGACATAAAAAGAGTTACTGTAAACTTATATACAATGGATAACATTTGCTTACATCATGTGTGAGTTTTTACAACATCTGGGAAGGTAACATCAGCTGGGAAGCCATTTCTACAGCAATTGCTGTAAGTCTAAGTCAGGAAAACTCCAACACATCGGATGCGAGGTGTCCCTCCATCAGTGAACTTTAGACAACGCCCAGTGAAGACCTCACTTTATACCTTATTAAAACTTTACACCCATGTAACTACCTCATACAAGCTTATTGCTTATAAACAGACAGTTCTAACATCAATGACAGTTAAGTTTGCCACATCGGAGCAGCCATGATGCACTGACCAGGCCCCCAAAACTTCCTTAGTTCATTTCCTTAGCACACAATTAATACTATCTGGTTGTAGTGTCAGTCTATCTGGGGGAAGGCATAATAGCTTGTTAGTAAATTCCAAAAGGAGAGATAACATAAGAAAGTCACAAGAAAACAGGTGACTAATTCTCACATGAAATTAAAAAAAGCACAACATAATGGAGTATTAAGACAAAATTGCGCATAAGATACTACATATAGAGGCGGTCCCCCGGGTTATAAACGGAATAGGGACTGTAGGTTTGTTCTTAACTTGAATTTGTATGTAAGTTGGAACAGGTATATTTATTAAATGTAACTCCAGCACAAAGTTTTTTTTTAGTTTTGGGTAGTGCCGGGAAGGGTTTTTACATTTGTTTTCCTGTCTGTGCCCCTACTAAGAAGATTTCACCTATCAACATGCATTCCTATAGGGCATGCTAGAAACATTGGTCATTTCCACAAGGTATTATACTGCTGTGGAACCATACGAAACTACAAAGATGCTAAACAGCAATGCCCCATAAGTCTCCGTTTGTAACTAGGGGACAGATGTAAGTCGGAACGGTGTAAGTCGGGGACTGCCTGTATTTATATTACCAAAAGAGCACGAGTCTGGAGTTTATTTATTCTGCAGAGAAGAGTTTTAATAGCGGCCTGCACTGATGAGAGATATATTTGTAGCTCTGTGTAAAGTAATGGAGAATTTACTGCTTACTCGACCAACACAGACAAAAACTGGGATCTACTGCACTTACTGTGTGGACTCTCCTGTACCTGCTGTGAAATCCTGTCTGCTGTGTGAGGCTTCTCTGTGTGATAAACACCTGAAAGTTCACAGCAAATCAACAGAACACATCTTATCCGAGCCCAGTAGTTCTCTGGAGAACAGGAAATGTTCTGTCTATAAGAAGTTCTTGACGTATTACTGCACTGAGCACCAGGACTGGTGTCAGCACCCGGCTTGCCCGGGCAAGTGCCAGGGCTCACATCGCTTCTAGGGGCCCACCAGAGGATCAGAGAATCCTCTGGTGGGCCCCAGGTTCGACACAGTGGGGCCCCCGTGGCTCCATAGTGTGGAGGGCTCGCCGCGGTCCCATAGTGCTGAACTGGGCAGCAGTGCGATGAAGTGACCTCATCATGCCGATGCCTCTCCTTGGCTGCACAGCTGTCACTCTGCATAGCTGCCGGAGGAGCGTCACTGTGCCGGCGGCGGGATGACGTCACGCCGCCAGTGTCGGGCAGAAGAGGAAGATACTTGGCCGAGGAAAAAGGTATCTGAGGGGACCTATACACCTACCTAACTGTGGGGACCTATAGAGCTTCCTGTCTGATGAGGCGAGCTATAGAGCTACCTGAGGGGAATTATATAAGTAAGGAGTTGCTGGAAAAGTGAGGATTCTAAGATATTTGTGTCCAAATCTGTAGGGAGAGGTGTTTATATTCAGTAATGGTGTTGTACCTGCTGTTTTACTGTCGCCACATGATTTACTCCACAAAGGGCTCGCTGAGGCTCTGTTGCCCAAGGGCCCACAAAAACCTGGAGGGTCCTGCAAACATATTACTGGATGTAAACACCGGTAGTAATAATATCCTTATATCAGACTGACACAACCTGAACACTATAGAAGCAGAATCATCCAGAATCCGCAGAGAGTCCAGTATCCTCAGGTGATGAGCAGGGGTGGATTCTCCTCAGGGCGTCATTACTGAGATGTGGCGTTCAGGTACATAGAAAGTGGGGATATGTTAGCCCAGTATACACAGGAGGGGCGGTTGGTCATTTATTGTAAATAATGACAAGTCTTGGAGTTTGAGGAAGATTTATACTAATTAGTATTTCATTATACATGACTGTAAAGAGATCTCATTACCTGGCAATACAGTATATATATAGGCTTCTTAATAGAGTATGTGTAGATCCAGGAATATCTCCTCTTTTGCTGGAGTTGACAGATCTGGGGATGGGGATGGAGATGGGGGAGTATCAACCTCCCAGATAACAACTTTCCAGTCCGTAATGATAGGTGTTACAATATTTAGTGATGCTTAGGAGATCTACAGGTCAACATGAGAATCACACCATGTTTTCTAGCTGTAACGGGGAAGGTGAAACCCCAGAGGTAAGCAATGTAATAGTCTCTTAGCAGAGTAAGAAGTGGACATCAATGTCTCCTTTATAGCAAACTAATCCAGGACAAATCTGGTTACAGAGAAATAGAGGCACCATCAGACTCGAAGTGAAGTTAGAGCTGAGCTTTTGCTGTTAAATTCTTTTTGAGAGTAAAATTATGCACACAGCGAGTAACAGCAGCGATGTATAACAGCTCTGTCAAATGTAAAAGTAAAGTTATATATTTGATCCACACATTCTATGATTGTTTCTTAAACCAATGAAACCAATAGGTCCTTTAGGTTTAAGTGTCCGCTGTGCTCTCTTCTGTTTGATCCCGCTACATAGCTACAGCTAATTGCAGCCAACACCTGCCGGTTACAGTGCGGGATGACGGCATCACCATCCCGCACTGTTTAACCGTTTGGACACCACAGAAAAGATGGCCACGGCGTCTAAATCAATGGCGCGCACCGTTCCTAACTTCGATCGGGGAGCCTCCGGCAAAATCGCTGGCTTCTGGTCGGTTAACATGGCAGCTGGAAGCCTTGTGAAGGCTTCCATCCCCGCCATGTTTTCTGCTTTACTACTTCCTTCCACAGACAGGAAGTAGTAAAACCGCTATCTTTGTACACATTGTATTACAATGCATTAGGCTGTATAAACGATCATGCCCCCTAGTAGTGAAATACCCTAGGGAGACTCAAAGTTAATAACAAAAAAAACTGAAAGTACAACATATTAAAAGTTCAAATCACCCCCCTTTTGCCATTTTACAAATAAAAAATAAAATAAAACGTTACACATATTTGGTATTGCCACGTCCAAAAAAGTCTATTGTCTATTAAAATATATCATAATTTATCCTGTACGATGAACATGGTAGAAATAAAAAAAATTCAAACTGCTTTTTTTTAGTCATTTCACGTCTCCTAAAAATTTAAATAAATTTAATCAAAAAAGTTGCATGCATTCCAAACTTGTAGCAATAAAAAGTGCACTTCATCCTGCAAAAAAATGCCCTCACTCAGGTCCGTAGGTGTTAGAACAAAAAGTTACTGGTCACAAAAAATGCCACAAATTCCAAAAATAGAAAAGGTTTGGATTTTTTTTTTACGGTACCAAAATATAATGAAAACCGTACATGTTTGGTGTTGCACAATTTGTATCAACCTGTACAATACAGATAACACATAGGGCGACATGTATGAAAACGGTCTAGGTCTAAAATTCACTTTGTTGCCCATAAAAAACAATCAGAGAGCCCCTCTCATTTCATATAGTGCTCTGAAAAAATGAAAGGGGCTATGGGCAACAAAGTGAATTTTAGACCTAGACAGTTTTCATACATGTGGCCCATAATTTTTACCGAAGATTGAACACCATTAAAACAAAACACCCGCATACATGGTGCAAGTACGTTTTTTTTTACATTTTGCCCCACTTAGATTTTTTTTACAGTTTCCCAGTATACTCTATGGTACGATGCATGACACCATTAAAAAGTACATTTTGTCCCACAAAATAAAAGCCTCATAAGTCTATGTAGATCAAAAAATTAAAAAGTTATTGCTCTGGGAAGGCGAGGAGTGAAAAATGATGACCTCCAAGGTGACATTTAGATCCTCGTACCCTCTTGCCCCGGGCAGGTCCCTCCATCAGATATTATTTGTTCCTGTTATCAAGATCCTCTAAATGACAGATACCCTCATATAGGAATATGGCGGTTGTATTGTCCAAGAGATATTGACAAAGTTGTCATGTTCCCCTCTGAGTAAATTCACTCTCTTTGCCTCCTGTGTGCAGAACAATAACAAAGTTATTGTTCTGCACATAAGACAAAAAGGGCCACATGTATGAAAACTGTCTAGGTCTAAAATTCTCTTTTTTGCCCACAGCAACCAATCAGAGTGCCCCTTTCATTTCATATACTGCTCTGGAAAAATTAATGGGGTGCTCTGATTGGTTGCTATGGGCAACAAAAAAAGTCTTAGACCTAGACAGTTTTCATACATGTGACACAAAGTCTTCCTTAGTAGGAATTTGTTGGGGATATAGCTGTCACTATTGTGTTGCATGAAGTGCTACTAAAGGAGTCATGGAAATGTCTGGAAGATTAATCTGTCTAGAAAAAGTGCTCCAGGGTCTTCAGGAGTGTTGAGGTGCAAACCACAAGTCATGTGGAGGTTTTTTACCATCAGTGTCAGACTGGGAGTTCTGGGGCCCACAGGGGAGTTGATCTTGGGGGGCCCAATCTACTGTACATTAAAAAAAATATTACCGGCCTCTCTGACATCAATGCGCCCATTTTACCACATAATACAGTGTGCAAAACAGAACTGTAATGTGTAGTCTAATATCAATTTAGTCACACATTTGTCAGTCTAACATATCATAGACACAGGGCTAAGTAGCTCCATCCATATCCCCGTCCACCCACATACAGTATCCCCCTCCACGTTTCCCTTGGTCACCCACCTCACCACCTTCTAAAATAAAGAAAGAAAGTATAAGTGTAACTCCTATCACAGGGTCAGGTGTTCCCTCACTTTTACAATCAGGAACACATGTACGCTGCCACTATACCCGCTCCGATATAACCTACAACACTGCTATATGGAGACCACATAGTGGTCAGACACCAGCTAAGGTCACATCACATTACAATATAAAACATAACCCCTGAAATTAGAGACTCACCGGAGAAGTACTATCTGATGAGTTGTTCTCTTCTCTCATGAGTTGTTCTTATTCCCTTTTCTTCTGCATCCATTCCACACTGCCATGATGACTTGTCCCAGCCACCAGTCATCCCTGCAGAAATTACACACAAGTGTCTTAGAATCCTCAATTTTCCAGCATCTCTTTACCTATTCCCATCTCTGTACAAACTACCTAGGGGTGGGAGAGCGGGTACTAGCCATAACTTAGAGTCCTAGTATCCTAAGGGGCTGGAAGGTGGGGAGAGGACTAACCTCTTGGAGATAATGCTACAACTATGGTCTGCTGCCCTCTCAATTATATTACCAGGTAGGTAGGCAAGACCCCAGGTAGGTAGGCAAATAGGCAAGGTCCCAGGTAACTAGATAGGCCCTATTTAGGTAGGTAGACTCTCGCTGGATAAGTTGGTAGGCCAGCCCCAGGCAGGTTGGTGGGTAAATAGCCTCCAGTTAGGAAAGAAGATAGGCTACAGTTAGTTGGTAGGTAGTATACAGACAGGATCTCCCTTTTGGTAGTAAAAAGGCAGTAGGGGCCTCCTTTAGGTACTATAAGGGGTTAAGGCCTCCTTTGGGAACTATAAGGGAGTTAGGGGCCTCTTTTTAGGTAGTATACAGACAGTTAGGGTCTCCCTTAGGTATTATACAGGCAGTTAGGGTCTTCCCTTTTTAAAATAGTATACAGACAAATTAGGGCCCCTTTTGGTAGTATACAAGTTTGTTAGGGGCTCCTTTAGCTAGTGTGCAGGGAAATCAGCCCCCCCACCCTTTTAGCTACTGTGGAGGTAGTCAGGGCCCCCTTTAGGCAGCCAAGGCCCCTTTAGTAGTCAGGGCCCCCTTTAGGTAGCCAGGGCCCTCTGTAGTCAGATCCCCCTTTAGGTACCAGGGCCCCCTATGGACCCCATTAGGTAGGCTGTAGGTAGGTTGGTGAGTCCCAATTATTAGGCTGCTATGTGGGGTTTCCCCCATTTAGGTAGCTGAGGTATTCAGGGTCCCCTTTATAGCTGCAACAGTTAGGACCCCCTTTAGGTGATACAGGCAGTTAGGGCTTCCCTTGAATAGTATACAGGCAGTTAGGCCCCTTTAGAGATACAGACAGTTAGGGGCCCCTTTAGGAGTAACAGACAGGTAGGGGTCTCCTTTAGGTAGCTAGGGCCCCCGTTAGGTAGCCAGGGCCCCCTTTAAGTAGTCAGGGCCCCTTTAGGTATTCAGGGCCCCCTATAGGTAGTCAGGGCCCCCTTTGGTAGTCAGGGCCCCCCTTTGTGACGTCACCGCGCCGCCTATGTCAGCAGTAGGGGCCGGCGCCCGGCAGGCTTAAGGCCTAATACCTTAAGCCTGCCAGGGCAATCAGCGGAGCTGAGCGCGGGCGGCGCTTGTCTCCGCTGACACTGCGCAGCCCCGGGAGTCGGGGTCATTAGTCCCCGGCTACCGGGCCCGGTCTCTGGGCGCTCGGGACGCAGGGCCCGAGCGTTCAGTGACCAGATGCGCGAACGGGCCCCGGGGAGTGGCGGCACTGCCTCCGGGGCCCACAGCGGCTCAGGGCCCACCGGGAGATTTACCGATCCCCCGGCGGCCCAGTCCGAGCCTGCTTGCCATTCTCTCTGAATAATGCTGAGGGAGTTGCCCTCTCTGTGTTGGAAGGGATTGTCTTTGGGACTTTAGAGTAAAGAGAGCTGTGGTGAGCAGGGCGCCACCAAATAGGTCAGGGCAATCATGAGAAAACAAATGAAAGCAGCGACAACAGGTAAAAGACCAATGGTCCATCTTCCCTGTGAACCTCAAACTTGATGATTCGTACAACTCTACTGGAAATGGTGATTTCAATAGATTTTATAGCATTTTTCAGAAACAGAACAATAATAGATGCAAAGTACAAGTTTCTCAGCATCATCTTGGTGTTTTTTTTAAGACGATTGTACACCTCCCCTTTTTTATTGCCAGTATGGAGCTGGGAGTGCAAAAAAACCCAACAATATTCACATCAGAATCGCCGTTTGTTCCAACAATGCATTTGATGATCCTCTCCACTATCCTTCTGCTGTCTTCTGGCTTTGGCAAAATGGAATGTCACTGCTGCAGCCTGTGATTGGCTGCAGAAATCATGTGACAATGCCTCACGTCACCATTCAAAGTCTTGACTTCTGAATGGTGATGTTGGAAAGTATCATGTGACCCCTGCAGCGAATCACAGGCTGCAGCAGTGACATCCCATTTTGGCCAGAGCTGTTGGACAATATAAGACTTGTAGAGATGACTGGCAGATAGATCTAAACAGTGGATCAGAAGTATTGTTTTTTTTTTTTATTTTCTTCCAGCCCAGCTCCATACTGGTCATTGAAAATGAGAGGTGGATAACCCTTCAAGGACGATGTAAGAGGTGGTCAAGAGGTTCCCTTTAAAGAAATGACCACAGAAGTTTGAGAAAACCAATGACTTTAATTTCTTTACACAACAATAGTGCAGTGAGCTTTGTGG
The DNA here is from genome assembly GCA_025379985.1 of Phyllomedusa bahiana. NCBI lineage: Eukaryota > Metazoa > Chordata > Amphibia > Anura > Hylidae > Phyllomedusa > Phyllomedusa bahiana. The sequence continues at coordinate 94,811 of JAODAL010009903.1, forward strand.
GGACAATATACTCTAGATGTTTTAAGCTTGATGGTTGCTGTTCACTCTGAGTGGCGCGGTCACTTGGACATTTTAGAGCACAGCTTCTACAGTCTTTTACACAACTTCAGTCTGGTAAATGTTATCTACACTCCACCCTAACACAAATAAATTGGACAACACACAGTTGTTAACGTAGCAGCCTCCCTAAATGAAGTGTCACACACCTGGCCCTACTCCAAAGAGCCCCCCTTATTAATCCTTCCTACAACTCCCTAGACTCCACTGTTGTTCATGTTACAGACTACAGGACAACCAATCTCCCTCTTTATGCTGGACACTGGTCCTCCCCCTTCTAAATTCTTACACAGCTTCTTGTGACCCAGCTATAGACTCCCCCAGGCCTGATGTCTCACACAACCTAATCAGGTTTAGCTTCCTTTAGGATTCACATTTTTCCCACTAGACATTCTAGAACTAACCTGATACCTCCTCACACTGCGTCCGTCAGTCCATACAACTCCGAGACCAACAATGCTCAGACAATCAAAGCACAGCACCATTCCTCCCAACTTTTAGAAATTGCAAAGATGGACACATCAGGCCACATCTCCCACCACACCCAAAAAAATGACATCACACAAGTCCACGCCTTTTACCATGCCCCACATTACAAAATTATGCCCTGCCCTCTTCGGCAGAACAGCACCAACACAGCAGCGGCGTTACTGTAGTCTGTAAATATATTTATATAAAATTATGTATTGTAATTACAAAAATCCATACACAAAGCTGTAAGACAGTGTTTCTCAACTCCAGCCCCCTAGACCCACCAACAGGTCATGTTTTCAGGATCTCCCACAGAATGCACTGACAATAATTATATCACCTGTGCAGAATGCTACTGACAATAATGATATCACCTGTGAAATACTGAGGAAATCCTGAAAACCTGACCTGTTGGTGGGTCCTGAGGACTGGAGTTGAGAAACACTGCTGTAAGACCATGTTCTATGAATTGGCACTTCCATATAATGGTTGTGCAGTGACCACATAATACCGCTATGCAGGGAGCATATATCACCATACTGTTACTGACCAATCCAAAACTGATATTATTAATGATGCCACTATACAAAGATTAAATAATACTGCAACATCCTGACCTCATATCACCACCACATAGTAACTGAATATTAGCATCACATCGTGACCACATAGGGCGACATGTATTAATTTTGGTATTATGAATTTTAATTATGCATTAGTAGTGTAGAATGCACCTGAATTTATGAACCTGTTCTATTGCAAGTCATAGATTAGGCGCTTTCTTGCTCCAAGACGACAACTCAGGCTTAGGTTTAGCCACTTTTTAACTTTTTCTGCCAAATTCTAAATTTTTTTGGGGGGCCTATTTTTTGCCTTTCCTCACGTCAAAAAATTGTAGAATAATACGGGTTGTGGTGGGGACAGCCCCCATATCTTAAGCGCTTTTAAAAAAATTTGCCGCGGGTCCCCCAATAATTTTCAAATTTTTTGGAGTTCGCCCGATTTAAATCTAGAGAACAGGGCGGGGGCCATTTTTTGGGCGGGAAAGCCCCCCAGAATAAGGGACCCAGCCCCCCCATGATGTCCCCCATAGTGCCCTAAATAATCCCACTGTTCTGTACTCTCTTTTGTTTTTTTTCGCAGCATAAGTTTACAGGCGTTAAACTATTTCCAAAAAAAAACTTTGCCCAAGGGGGGCGATGTTCGAAATTTCAATTTAAAGGCAAAAGGTTTGGGTGTAAAACGGGGGAAACATACAAAACATACTTTTTACCATGATGTAAAGCTTTCAAACACCCTTTTACATACAACCCAATACAGACATATTTAAAATTTTTTCAAAAGGGACTTTTTAACGAGAAATGTGCAGACTTAAATATGAAGGTACGGGGGGTTTCATTGCAAATCCGTCAGCAGCAAACTTTAACACAACCTAACTTTAACAAAGCTATTGCCTAAAAAACAACAATATACCAATGTGGTACCCCTGAATGGCAGTTTACCGCAATGGAAATGTAGGCTGGATTTTGAAAAGGAAGATTGTACATGATTTTCAAATATATGAGTCTAGGAGAAAATGACTGCTAAAATTGAAAGGGCTTTTTAATTTCCAACAGGTAAGTGTAGTGATGACAAATTTTTTTAAAAATATCCCCAAATGGGAAATCGATAGTCGATTTTCGGCAATTATCAAGACGTTTTCCCCGATAGTCGATAATAATTATTGCCGATGACCTTTAAAAAGCCCTTGGGAAAAGGAACAACCCTTCTTTCCCTTACACCCAAACAGGGCGGGGAAAAGCGGGAAATTTTAACTTTCCACAACAGCCCCAAATGGTTACTTTGCTACATCTTAGGAAAAACCCATTTAAAGGTTTTTTAAAAAGCCACAAAAAAAAGGGCACAAAACCATTCACTACCCCTGTCTTGTACCACAGCATGACCCTTAAAAACCTGCATCCCCCCAAAAATTAAAAAGTGCCAAAAGGGCAGTAGGGTTTTTAAACCCAAACCCATTTTACTTAAAACGGGAAACATTGTTTATCCCGCCCCCCCCTTTTGGGGGAAAACGCAGAAAGACCCCAAACCGCATGCCCCCAAAAATTTTAAAAAAGATCCGGAAAAAGGGTTTTCAACCACCATTTTAGTTAAACGGGAAAATTGACAAATATCTTTTCCTGTACCGCAAAATGCCCATTAAACCTTTCTGACCCACGTTTAAAAAAATTTCCGGAAATAGGAGTCTTTAAACCCAACCATTTTAGTTAAAATGGACATTACTATACCTGTTCTGTACCGCAGAATGACCCATTAAACCTTCTGACCCCCAGATTAAAAAGTGCCTGAAATAGGAGTCTTCAAAACCACCATTTTAGTTTAAACTGGACTTTGACTTTACCTTTTTCCTTTTACCGCGCAGGGCCCAAATTAAAACCCGTTGCCCCCACAGTTTAAAAAAAGGCAAGAAAAAAAGGAGTTTTTTGAACCCTTTCTTTTTAGTTAAAAAGGGACATTAAAAAAATACCTGTCCTGGGCCCACAGCTTTGACCCCCAAAACCCATCTTGCCCCCAGTTTAAAAAAGTCCCGGGAAAAAGGGAGCTTTCAACCACCTTTTTAAAATGAACTGGACTTTGGGACTATTTTGTCCTGTAACCCCGCAGTATGCCCTTTAAAAACCCTTGTCTGCCCTTTCCGATTAAAAAGTCCCCCGGAAAAAAAAAAAGGAGTTTTGAACCACCATTTTATTTTGAACTGGACTTTGGGACTAAAACTGCCCTGGGCCATAGAAATGGGGCCCCAAAACCTTTCCAGGGACCCCCAGATTAAAAAAGTCCCGGGGAAAAAAGGAAAGTCTTTCAACACCTTTTTATTAAACCCTGGAATTAAATTTTAAAATTTTGTCCTGGGCCACACCCTTTAAACCTTTTTAAACCCTGTTTGATCCCCCAGATCACAAAGTGGCACTATGCTTTTTTTGAAATAGTAACTCTCATTTAGAATTTTTTTGGTAATTTGACTTTTTGTTTCCCAGAATTTTTTTTGGGAAAAGTTTTAATTTATATTTTTAAACCATTTTTATCATTTTGTTTTTTTTTTCAAGTTTTGATAACTACAACATACACCCCTCCCCTGCAGTTTTTTAAAAGGTTTTTTTTTTTACACGTGTAGATGTTTTTTAATTCATCCGCACACCCCCTTAAATAATAAAAATGTCCTAAACCCTCCCCAAAACACTTCTTAGTTTTTTTGGGGAAAAAAAAAATTTGCCCCCCTGGCTTTTGGACTGATTCAGCCAATCAATTCAATGGTTTCATTTTTCCCCCAGATCCTTCTTCATTGATTAGGGACCCGACTCCCCTTTAAATAAATGAAAGGGGAACCCCCCTAGTGGGCTCCCCCCCCAAAAAAAAAAATTTTTTTCCTCAAATTGTTTCAAATTGTGTCCAGGGCCCCCGGGCCCCTATTTTGGGCAAAAAAATTAACCTCACAGAAAACCCCCTTTTTTTAAAAATCCCATTTTTTGAGAAAATTGAAACCCTCCTGATTGCCCCTTTAAAGGGAGAGCCAGGGGTTGGGCCCTCAGCCCCTTGTTAACCGGGGGGCCCGCTGCCGGATTTAAAGTGGGTCTGGTGAGAGACCCGGCTAGGTCTGTCCAAATTTTAAAAACGCAGGGCAGCAGCCAGGGCCGGAGTTTTCAGTGGGTCCGGTTTAGGGCCCAGGCTAGCGTCTGTCATCTAAAAACACGGCCCGGTTCAGCACCAGGGCCGGGGTTAAGGGGGATTTCCCGGTTGGGGAGACCAGGCTGGGGTCCGGCCCTCTATTAAAACGGTAAAAAAACCCTTATGACGCCGCAAACCAAAACAGTTGTCAAGCAGAGTGCAAAAAGCGGAAGTGTTAGGTAAGACCTCTCAGCCTTCCCCCATACACAGTCAAGGGCCTGCGTTTAAAGCCTTTTCACCCCCCCGTATGAGGCGGGACCAATTGAGGGTTCCTTTGGAAAAACTGGGGGTTTTTTTTTTCCTCCTGTTCCACCCCAGGGGGCCCTTTTTCTTTTGGGATTTTTTTTTCTCATTTTACCAATGGCTGGAGGAAAAATTTTCTCTGTTCTTTGTTTCTGTCCCTGCTCCCTACTCCAAAGTTCTCTGAAAACCTAACATCTGGTTTAAATTTTCCTTTTACCTCCCTTTTTACAATTAGAGGATTTTTTTTAACAGCTATTTTGTACATACAAAATTTTTTAGTAGTTTTAAAAATAGAAAAAAACATTTTTTAAAAAAAGGATAGGAAAGGAATCCCACCATGTCTTTTTTTTCTCTTTTTTTTAAAAAAGTATTTTAAAAGGGTTTTTCTCAATACCGGGGTTTTCTAAACTATGTTAAAGATCTTGCAAAAACAAGTCCCTTTTGCAATTTTGTGTTTTTAACCCGTGTCCTTCCTATTCCGTCTCCCGAACAAAACCAAACCCTCACCCTTGACCCTCTTGACAAAATGTGAAGAACAATTGTCAAATTTGAAACAAAAAATTTTTTTTAAAAATTGGACCTTAGTATTGGGTGCATGTCAAAAGAAAAGCCCCCAAAAAAATTAAAAAACAAGACCCATGGCCAAATTTTGGAAAAATTGTTTAAAAACAAATGGGCCTTTTTTTAAAAAAAAACATTTTTTATTTAAAAGGGCCTGTAGTATACTGCAAGTCCAGCAAAAAACCCCCCCCAAAAAAAAAAAACATGACCCTTTGAGCCACCCTTTTTACCCAAATTTTGAAGAAAAAAAGTTTTGTTAGAAAAAAACATTTTTTTTTTAATTTGGAACCCGTATTTTTGCTGCTTTTTTAAAGCGCATGAAACCCCAAAAAAAAAATAAAAATGCTTCTCAGCCACTTTTTAAAAAAAATTTTTAGAGGGGGAAATGCCACTTAGAAAACCCCCCTTTTTTGTTCCAAAGGAAAGATTTTTTTGCCCGTATCTCACAGCCCAAAAGGGCCCCCAAAAAATTTTTATAAATGACTTTTCAGCCACTGTTAAAAATTGTGGGGGCAAAATACCCCCCAAAAACCTTTACAATGCGAAAAAATTTTAAAGGAAGGGGAGTAAAAAGGAATATGGTTTTGTTTATTGGGAAAACCTTTGGGGTCTTTTACGTCCCCCCCCCACAGCAAAACCAGCCAAAAAGAACTGTTTTGGGGAAAAGAGAAAAAAAATTGCGTAAGGAAAAAATCATTTTTAAAAAACATTTTTTTAAGGGGGACCATTTCGTTTGAAGAGGAAATGGAAGTAGGACTGGCAACTAAAACGGGGACCTCGGCAATTGGGGCCACAACATCATCAAGATCCTGCCTGAAAATTTATCTTTTTTGAAATTTAAACGATCCAAATTTTTTTTTGTTTGGGAAAACCGGATTTGGTTTTTTCTTTAATGAAATCCTCCAGCGTGCTGAAAGGCCCCCCTCGAATACCTGGGGTGCTGGGGGCAACAAAACCCCAAAGGCGGGGGCGGGGGAAACTTGGGGCCCTTCACCCATTTTGGATACCCCAAAGGGTTTTTGGGTCCCGGGAAAACATACAAAAACATCGGTGTTTTTAGACGCAGATATTTGTTTTCACCATGATTTAAGTTGGTCTCTGGGGTTTTATTGTTTCCCGCAAATTTCATTCGTTGGTGATGGGGTAAATAAAGATTGCCAGAGGTCACCCAATTTGGGTTTGGGGCCCCCTTGCCTCTGCTTTCCGCTACGGCTACTTTGGCACTGTACTGCTGTCAAGTCGTGGCGTTGTTTTCCCCCCGGACATTTGAAGAAAGTAAGAACCAACAGATGTCTCAGTTGAACAAGCAAGCAAGGTTCCCCTTTCCTGCCCTTTTTTCTCTCTATTTGGGTGGGTGGAAAGGGAAAATGGGTTTTTGTTTTTGGTTTTTTACCGGGGGTCCCGGGGGGTGGCCCCCCAGTAACTGTTGTTTTTTATTTTGATGGCCTTAAAAAAGCGAGGATTTGTTGGAGGAAATGGAGCATCCAAGACCCCATTGAGAGATGGAGCCTTGAAATTTTCCCCAAACCTCTGGGGTTTGGGGGCACAGCAAACTGTTTTTTTTTTTTTTTTCCATTTTTCCTCCTCCCCTCAAATTTTGCGCCAAAAACCCCTTTTTCCAAAAGGGGGGGACGTCGGTAACGTTTGGGGGGGCCCCAGGGAAAAACCTTTTTCCTCCTCCGCTTCCCCCGGTTCCCGTTTCAACACAGGGCCCCGACTTGCCTCAGATTTATGCACCCTGAAAAGGCTGATGCGCCCCCTTTTTCACTAGCTCTGGACCCCCCAACCACTGCCCAAGGAAAGACCGATTTTAAATTGTTTAAAACCCTTTTGGGGGGCCCTTTTTGGGTTTTTAAAGGAGAGGGAAAACCTTTCCCTGTCCCCCATCTGGGGTTTTGTCCCCCTCCTCCGTCGCTGGGGGGGACCTGTTGTTTCCCGATGTCCAACGATTTGTTTCCCGAAAATAAATTTTCCCCCAATGTCATGCTGACCCAAAGGGGATTGTCCGACTGCCATTTTTGGGTGGCTTTTTTAAAACTGGCAAGGATGGTTTCGAGCCCCTTTTACCCGCCCTTTCCCCTCTCGGTGGGCTCAAACCCCAGGGGCCCCACCGCTGCTTGTCAAAGGGCCAAAGTTTAAAATCGTAATTCGTAATGGCATTGCCGCCCGCTGCCACAATGCTGGAGCATGGGAGGGTGGAATTCCGCGTGTTGGGCCACGTCAAAAATGAACGGTTTTACGGGGAGGGCCCAGTGACCCCTTAACGCCCGCCCAGGCGGGAAAAAGCAGGGGGAAAACGGCGGAAGTGCGAAAATCAAACCTCGAGCCTTCTTAAAACAGGCGTCCAAGGGCCCCCGGTTTGCGCCCTTTTGAAAAATTTTTTTGGGCGATGAGGTTAAGACATGTGCCCCGGGAAAAGGGGGGTGCCCAGCCTACCATCTTAAGGGCGGCCCCCAATTTTCGCCCCCTTATCGGGCCCCTCCACCCTTTCCCGGCACAAAAGGGTTTTTTGTCACCCAGCCCCGCGCTCGGGGTTTTTCGTTTCGGAGAGCCATCCACAGCCCCCTACCTGTGTGTGGACTTTTTCCAAGGGCAGATTAATTTCAACACGGCCTGGTTTTCTTTTGGGCCCGTGATGCCAAACCCGAGGACCCTTGGGGGGGAAAAAGCCCTGCACCACCCTGCGGTTTTTAAGAGGGGGTGGTGGCCCTGCCTGGAGCCACCGTCATGAACCGAGACATCCACCCAGCTACGCAAATGAGTTGTACGGATATACGGCCTTGGCCGTGCTTATATCCATTGTCGGTGGTGAGATGGACTTTTTTTTCCGGGGCAAGATGCAGACAAGCGCTTGAAAATTTTAGATGACAACTGGCCTGGGCCAGGGGGGCGGCTTTTCTGGCAAAGAAATTCCTGCCGGCTTTTGGTATTGGCGGGGGGCGGAACCCATCCGTGGGCAACCAGCGGGGAAAAAATTTCCAAAACCAAAAGCGTGGCAATGGGCCGGCCCTTAAGGGTTTGGCTTTGGGGTGGTTTTGGGTTTTAAAATGTTTCTTTTTGCTCCCCAAAACCTTGAAGGGCAGAAGGTGGGGTTTCTAGACTGGCCCCCTGTTTTCGGCGTGCAGGTGTCCAAAAAATGGCGGGCGGAGAAAGGGGGTAGGGGTGGGTCTCTGGGTGTGGGGGGTACCGGGGGAAAGGTGGAGGGGTGAAGCGGAGGCTTTAACCCCGATCATGAAATCTGAGAACAGGGCAGCTGAGGAACGCTTGGGGGTGGCGGGGGGAGGGGGAGGCGGAGGGCAAAAGGGTGGGGACAGTTTGGTTTGGAAGCCCCCCGTCCCTTTTGGGCCTTTTTTTGGGCCCAAATGTTGCCTCCAAATTTCCCAAATCATTTCATGGGACTAGAAGTTGTTGGTGGTTAAAACACCTAAATTCTTGCCTCTACTTTAAGGTTTACGGCAAAGGCGGCCCTATAAACCCCGCTGGGTGAATCGAAAAGGGTTGCTTTAAAGAAGGGCCCCGGCCCTTTAAAGGTGCTGGGGCCTTTTTGACGGGGGATAAAAAGGGGGGGCGGGGTTTTTTCCGGTGACCGTGGCTGGCGGAATCTATCACGGACTTTTCGCCCCGCCCCCCTTCCCCTTTTTTAGGGGGGGGGACCCGTATTGACACTACCCCATCGTTTTTCCCCTCGTCCAGGGAAAAAGCCTCGCAAACCCAAAATTTTGCGGAAAAAAAACCACATGGGGTCCGCCAAAGTCATCCTCCATCCAAAATTTATCAAATTTAAAACAGGTGACTTGGTGTCCTGGGGCTTTTTGCATCCCGAAGCGCGGGGTACGCAAGGGGCACTTTCAAGGCTTTGCCGGAAACCCCCCGGGGATTTTTACCCATTACCGGTTTTATCTTCCTTTTTATGGGCATCAGTAAAATGGGCTCAGAGAAACCAAAAACAACCTCTTTTGGGCCCCTTGATCTTTTAACATGCATTCTGACCCCAACCACTTTTGTCATCAAAGAGGTCTTCAGAAAATGGGGTTTTTTTCCCCAGTGGTGGGGACACGAGTTGACATTTTTGGGTGCCTTTTTCTTTAAAGTTGGACGGATGTGAAGATTGATGAACGGGCCCTTTTGTGGCGTGAATGGGGGGGACGGGAATTTTAAGGGCTGCTGGATCAGGTTGCATTAACCACCCAAAAAACGAAATTGGGGGAAAGGTTTTGTTATGGGGATTCCCAGGGCCCGCCCCAGCGATGACAGGCCCCCACGGTTTCCCGCAACCCAAGATCCGCTGGCCTGGTGTTGTCGCCGCACTGGAAGGAGACCTTCTCTGTAAACCCCTACCTCCCATGTTCCCCCCCCCCTTTTCTTTGCTTACCACCTGAATTTCGCTCCCCGGGTTTAGAAAAATTTAAAAATTTTTAAAAAGGGATGGAAGGTTTTTGGGAAAATCTCTTATTAAAAACGCCAAATCACAGCTATTCCAAATCCCCCAAATAAAAACAAAATTGCTGGATTGAATTTAAGTGTGGGCCTCAATGAAAAAGTGTACTGGCCAAAGTGAAAAAAAAACTATCTGAAATGTATACGGATAAAAAAAGGATTTTTGGCACCTATCAATTCACCAGTGGTGATACAAATTTTCTGGGTTGAAATTAAATGTAGGGACCTTATCAAAAAAAGCTGTACGCGCCAAAGTGAAAAAAAAAACTATTGAAATGTAACGGAAATAAACGGGATTTTTTTTGGGACCATCAATTCACCATGGGGGCTAAAAAATTGCTGTTTCAAAATTTTTAAATGCAAGGTGCCTAATTAACAAACTGTACTGCGCCAAAATGAAAAAAAACCCAAAAGAAAGGGATACGGGTAATAAAAGGGTTTTTTTTACCTATCAATTACCATGGTGACTACAAAATTGCTGTATTCAAAATTTAAGTGCAAAGGGGCCTCAATGAACAAGCTGTACTGCGCCAAGTAAAAAACCCTATTTAATGTTCGGGTAAAAAAAGGTATTTTGGCACCTATCAATTACCTGTGGGACTACAAAATTGTGATTCAAATTTAAATGCAGTGCCTCAATGAACAAACTGTACGGACTAAGTGAAAAAACACGTTCTTAATTATACGGATAATAAAAGGTATTTTTTTTGGACCTACAATTCAACTGTGGTGACTACAAAATTGCTGTATTCAAATTTAAGTGCAAGGGGCCTCAAAGAACAAAGCTGTTTGGCCCCAAAATGAAAAAAAAAAGTATCTGAATGTATACGGTTTAATAAAGGTATTTTTTTCACCTATCAATTCCCAGGGTGATACAAAATTGCTGTATTCAAATTTAAGTGCAAGGTGCCCCAATGAACAAAACTGTACTGCGCCAAAGTGAAAAAAACACGTATCTGAAAAATTTTCGGGGAAAAAAAGGTATTTTTGGGACCTATCAATTCACCATTGGGGGACTACAAAATTGCTGTATTCAAATTTAAGTGCAAGGGCCCCAATGAACAAAGCTGTATGCCCAAAAATGAAAAAACCCCTATCTTTTAAGTTTAAGGATAAAAAAAGGGATTTTTTGGGCCCTACAATTCACCCGTGGTGACTACAAAATTTTGGGATTCAAGTTTAAGTGCAAGGTGCCCCAATCAAAAAAGCTGTACGGCCCTAAGTGAAAAACACGTATCTTTTAAATGTATACGGATAATAAAAGGAAATTTTTTGGACCCATCAATTCAATGTGGTGACTACAAAAATTTCTGTATTCAAAAATTTAAGTGCAAGGTGCCTCAATGAACAAAGCTGTATGGCCAAAAATGAAAAAACACTATCTGAAATGTATAGGGTAAAAAAGGTTTTTTGGCACCCATCAATTAACCCGTGGGATACAAAATTTCTGTATTCAATTTTTAGTGCAAGGTGCCTCAAAGAACAAAGCTGTACTGCCCAAAGTAAAAAAACCCGTATCTTAAAAGTAACGGATAATAAAAGGTATTTTTGGCACCTATTAATTCCCTGTGGGGACTCAAAATTGCTGTTTAAATTTAGTGCAAGGGGCCTCAAGAAAAAAAGTGTACGGCACCTAATGAAAAAACACGTATCTTAAATGTATACGGAAAAAAAGGTATTTTTTTGGGACCTTTTTAATTCAACTGTGGGGACTACAAAATTGTGTATTCAAATTTAAGTGAAAGGGGCCCCAATAACAAAGTGTACTGCGCCAAATGAAAAAACACGTATCTGAAATGTATACGGATAATAAAAGGTATTTTTGGCACCTATCAATTCACAGTGGGACTACAAAATTTGGATTGAAATTTAAGTGCTAGGGACCTCATCAACAAAGCTTACTCGCCAAAGTGAAAAAAACGTATCTAAAAGTATACGGATAATAAAAGGATTTTTGGCACCCACAAATTTCCCCTGGTGATACAAAATTGCTGTATTCAAATTTAATGCAAGGGGCCTCAATGAACAAAGCTTTACTGCGCCAAAGTGAAAAAACACGTATCGAAAAAGTATACGGGGAATAAAGGATTTTTTGGCACTATCAAATTACCATGGTGACTACAAAATCGTATTCAAATTTAAGGCAAGGTGCCTCAATGAACAAAGCTGTACTGCGCCAAAGTGAAAAAAAAAACCCTATCAAAAAGTATACTTTTAATAAAAGGTATTTTTGGCACCTATCAAATTTACCAGTGGTGCTACAAAATTGTGTATTCAAAAATTTTAATGCAAGGTGCCTCAATGAAAAAAAGCTGTACTGCGCCAAAGTGAAAAAAAAACCCTATCTGAAATGTATATGGATAATAAAAGGGATTTTTGGGACCTATCAATTCACCCGGGGACACAAAAATTTTCGATTTAAATTTAAGTGCAAGGTGCCCCAATAACAAAGCTATACGTGCCAAAGGAAAAAAAAAACGTTCTGAAATGTATATGGGAAAAAAAAGGTTTTTTTTGGCACCTATAATTTACCATGGTGACACAAAAAAGCTGGATTGAAATTTTAAGTGCTAGGTAACCTCTATCAACAAAGCTGTACTGCGCCAAAGTGAAAAAAAAGTATCTGAAATGTAACGGTAATAAACGGTATTTTTCAGGCCCTACAATTCACCAGTGGGGATACAAAATTGCTGTATTTTAAATTTAAGTGCAAGGTGCCTCAATTTAACAAAGCTTTTTACTGCCCAAAATGAAAAAACACGTATCTGAAAAAGTTTACGGGTAATAAAAGGGATATTTTTGGCACCTATCAATTCACCAATGGGACTACAAAATTGCTGTATTCAAATTTAATGCAAGGTCCTCAATGAAAAAAGCTGTACTGGCCAAATGAAAAAAACAGTATCGAAATTTTTACTTTTTAAAAAAAGGTATTTTTGGCACCTATCAAATTCACCAGTGGTGAAACAAAATTGTTTTTTTTTTTTATTAAATTTAAGTGCAAGGTGCCCCAATGAACAAAGTGTAATGCCAAAATGAAAAAAAAAACTGAAATTATACGGATAAAAAAAAGGTTTTTTTTGGCACCTTCAATTCACCCTGGGACTACAAAAAAACTGTATTCAAAATTTTTGTTCAAGGTGCCTCAATGAAACAAGCTGTCTGCGCCCAAAGTGAAAAAAACTATCTGAAATGTATAGGATAAAAGAAAGGATTTTTGGGGACCCATCAACCTGTCTGCTCAAAAATTGGGGTTCTAAATTTTCTGCAAGGGGGCATACAACAAAGCTGGATGGGCAAAATTGAAAAAAGAACACCTATCTGAAATGTAACTGATAAAAAAGTGGGTTTTGCACCCAAAAATGACCCGCAGTTAATAGAAAAAATCTTATCCTATACAAGTTTAGGGGCCCAAAAATTCCAATAATATTTTTAATAAAAAAACTGTTTTAAAAATAAAACTATTCAATGCAATGTTACACTAAGTGTGGGGGAAAAATTCCAGTATTTTTTAAAGAGCTTGTCTGTTTCGCCCGCGGCCCCCCTCCCCCCCCCCCCCCCGGCTCCCCCCCTGTTTTACTTTTCAGCGGTAGTTCCTTTAAAAATTTTTGCTCTCCTAAAATTTCAAATCTTGATCTAACTAAGTTGAAGGATCACACGTAAAAGTAGAGCTGTCCTTGAACAAAAAAAAATAATTTCGCGAGCTGTTTTTAAGAGGCAGAGCCACGTCCTATGCTATAAAATAAAAATGA